>CAKNYM010053539.1:692740-722498 GCA_932195095.1 Andricus curvator | reverse complement strand
AATCTCCTAGCATTGCTGGTGATAAGCCTGGTGATAAAGAATGGATTGATGAAGCTACTATTGGATCCAGATCTTCGAGTATCGCCAGTGAGAAAGCACATCCAGTAAAGGATTCTCATCAGGGTAAGGAACCATCTGAGCAATTAAGATCTCCTAGCATTGCTGGTGATAAGCCTGGTGATAAAGAATTGATTGGTGAAGCTACTATTGGATCCAGATCTTCGAGTATCGCCAGTGATAAAGCACATCCAGTAAAGGATTCCCATTATGATAAGGAACTATCTGCCCAATTAAAATCTCCCAGCATTGCTGGTGATAAGCCTGGCGATAAAGAATGGATTGATGAAGCTACTATTAGATCCAGATCTTCGAGTGTCGCCAGTGAGAAAGCATATCCAGTAAAGGATTCCTACCACGATAAGGAACCATGTGATCAATTAAAACCTCCGAGCATTGCTGTTGATAAGCCTGATGATAAAAAATGTATTGATGAAACTACTATTAGATCCAGGTCTTCGAGTATTGCCAGCGAGAAAGCACATCCAGTAAAGGATTCTTATGACGATAAGGAATCATCTGATGAACCAAAATTGACTAGCATGGCCGGTGATAAACCTGGTGACAAACAATCGATCGATGAAGCTACTATTAGATCCAGATCATCGAGTATTTCCAGCGAGAAAGTACATTCAGTAAAGGATTCTCATCAGGACAAGGAACTATCTGAGCAATTGAAATCTCCTAGCATTGCTGGTGATAAGCCTGGTGATAAAGAATTGATTGATGAAGCTAATATTAGATCCAGATCTTCGAGTATCGCTAGTGAGAAAGCACATCCGGTAAAGGATTCTTATCACGATAAGGAACCATCTGATCAATTAAAATCTCCTAGCAGTGCTGGTGATAAGCCTGGTGACAAACAATTAATTGATGAAGTTACTGTTAGATCTAGATCGGCAAGTATTGCTAGTGAAAAATCAGACACCAAGAAAGCTTCTGATCCAGTACATCTGAAAGGGCATGATCAATCAAAGTCTCCTTGTGATGCAGGTGATAAGCTAGGTGACAAAGATTTGATTGATGAAGCTACTGTTAGATCTAGATCTTCAAGTATCACAAGTGAAGGACCAGATATCAAAGAATCATCCGATAAAGTAAAGTCAGCTGCTTTATCTGATAAGTCTGATGAAAAAGAAGCTTATTTGAGATCCAAATCTCCCAGCATTGCCGGTGATAAGGTTACCGAAAAAGATTTATTTGAAGATTCAATTTCGAGGTCTAGGTCGTCAAGTGTTGCTAGCGAAAAACCAGATACTGATAAAATAAAACTATCTACAGCAGACATTAGTGATAAACTGAGCGATAAAGAATCAGTAGATCGTTCCAGATCACCTAGTATCGCGGGCGATAAGACTAGTATTAAAGATTTGGAAGATGCAACTGATAAATCGAGATTAACGGGTGTTGCTAGTGGAAAAGTGGATGAAAAGGAAATTTCTGAAAAAATGAAATCTGCAATAGCTGAAACATCAGATGAGAAAGAAGCAGCTGATCGCTCAAAGTCTCTCAGTGTTGCTGGTGATTTGGTAGAAGAAGCAATTACGAAATCTAGAACTTCTAGTATTTCAAGTGAAAAAACAGAAATAAAATCTTCTGATGACTCAAAGTCTCCTACTATCGCAGGCGATAAGTTAAGTGAGAAAGATTTTATGGATGATGCAACTATTAAATCTAGATCATCTAGTATCGTTAGCAATAAACAAGATTTGAAGGAATCAGTCGATCCAATTCAAGTAATAGCAACAGGTGTTCAACCTGATGAAAAGGAACCTACCCATCAATCAAAGTCACCTAGCATTACTGGTGATAAAGAAATTGAAATAGATTTGGTCGAAGTTAGCAAGTCTAGATCCTCGAGTATCGTGAGCGAAAAATTAACACCAGAACCATTAAGAAAGCCATCTTTTATAGGTGAGACTAAGCATGATGATAAATCAGAAAAAGACTATGTTGAGCATCTCAGATCAGCCAGTTTAATAAGCGATAAGCAAGACGAGGATTCCATTGACCGAACCAAGTCACCGAGTTCAGTTAGTGAAAAATCTGATGAGAAAGATGGATGTGACGGGTCTAAATCCCCTAGCATTGATGGAGACAAGTTTTATCATGAAGAGGATCAAGCTCTCACTAAATCTATATCACCGAGTATGATTGCAGAAAAGCTTGAACATGACCTGACAAAAGAGGAATTGAAAGTTCAAGACCAAGACAGGTCACGAACATCAAGTGTTAGCAGTACTAAGGCCGAAGAAAAAATTACTATTAAGGATTCTGATAAAGAGGAAATGAGATCTAGGTCTTCAAGTATTGTTAGTGACAAACCTGATGAGAAGGTATCCAGATCTAGGGCTTCTAGTATTGTCAGTGAAAAAGGAGATGGAAAGGAAGTGCTAGATAAGTCAAGATCACCTAGCGTTGCACATGAAACTGAGAAAGTACAAAAGACAGATGTTCATGATCCCAAGTCATCTAGGGCAGAATCACCAACCGAGGATCGAACGCCTAAAGATCGTTCGCGATCACACAGTTTATTTGAAGGAGGGGAAAAGACACCTTTGGGTCGATCTAGAGCAGCAAGTGTGTTTGAAGATAAACCAAGTGAAAAAATCAATCTTCTAGACCAACTAAAGGGGGCTCTGGAAGCCCCTTTGGAGACAAGCATTCTGGAAGAAAAGGATGAGATGAAATCTTCACTGGAAAAGCTGGCTGATTCCAGAAAAGGAAGCTTGGCAGTTAGCGAAATTTCAGTTAATGTTTCAGAGAAGGTTGCTTCTAGAAAGCAGAGTGAAGCAGACATCCATTTATCGAGACGATCTAGTGAAGAAAAGTTGCAAATAGTACCTGATGTAAAAGACGTTCTGCATCTTAAACCTGAGGAAAGAGTGGAAATAGAGAGTTACGTGCTAAATGAATGTGTGGGTAAAAAAAAGAAAGTAAGTGCACAAATGTTGGATGAATTGAGTGCAACTCGTTCAGTTTCAAGGTCAGTGATAATCTCCGTTATTGAGGAGATAATTTTAAAATTGAATATTCCTAGAGATACTATTATTGGATTTGACCGAGAAGAGCAAGAAATCACGCATTCAGAAGAAGAGGATGAATCAGAGAAACTATCGGCAGAGAAATTGGCAAATATAGAAAAATATATCTCTGAGGAGTACATTGTGAAGCATAAGAAATTATCACTGAATGCTGCGGATGAAATTGCGAATCTGAAGTTAGTTTCGAGAAACATTATTATTGCGATTGTCGAAGAGATTATTCTAGTAAACAAGTTAACGAGACAAAGCATTCTCGAAAGTGATATTTTAGAGCTTGGAAAATCTTCCATTAAGGAAATAGATACTATTACTGAATCACAGCCAACTGATACACAAAGTTCCGGATCAAAAGATGCCATTACGGTGCCTGATTCGAAGGGATCTAGTTTAGCTAGTATTAAGGATCAAGATATTACGACACATGATATTAAGAGGGAGAATATTGACAGCAAATCAAACATGATTGAGCAGGATTTCCAATCTCTTAAACCTGTTTCCAAAAGTCCTAGTCCGAGTCCCGAACCAGAAGTTTCGGTATCTCGAGTATCTTTCCAACAAAGTACGGATCTCTTAGAAACGCAAATACCTGAGGAAATATCGATATCAGAAGATAAGCGCACAGAAATAAAAACTCTTCTGTTAGAAGACTACATAAACAAGGGAAAGAAAATTACAGAAACATCTCTCCAAGAAGTCATCAATAAAACAGGTGTGCCAAGATACATTATTCTAGAAATCATCGACGAATTTATTTACATTAAGAAATTATCAAGGGACAATGTAATCGACAAGTTGTTATTCTTGGAGGAAGAGCCAGAAGATTCTTTTGAGCGGTCATTATTGTCCACTCCAGATATAAAGTCTTCCGGATATTCAACCCCAGAAATCAAACACTTCGATGAAAAACTGGCCAAGTCGATTCCTTATGTTGCAGATTATGAGAGTCCATTCCATAAAGCATTTGTTGGTGGTATGACGGAAATGCGAACAACACATATTACTACCTTGTCTGGAAAATCAACACCTGATCTTGGTGGACGTGCTGATACTCCTGAATCCGATGTGACTAGTACTACGGGTACTACCTCTCAAGAAGTTACTGAAAAGAAGCAGGAAAGTAAAGCCGCGGATCATCAAGAAATTTTAAGTACAGGGAAACCTGTCGATAAAGATCTTGGAGCTGAGTCTGAAGAAGATCTTTCTGCAGTAAAAACGACTGTTTTGAAGACAACCCACTTAGTAAGCCATTTTGATAAAGCTGAAAGCCTTGATGATTTACCAAAGGATGTAAAACGAGAGGTCATCGTCCATGAAGAAGAACCAGAGATTCTCGAAACTGTAACAACCAAAACTACAACAACTGTTGTAATCGATGAAGGTTCCGGAAGCAAAGCTACTACCTCTGAAATTGGAAAACCAGAGCTTTACACATACATTATATCTCGCGAAGGACAAGCAGAAGTTACAGAGAGTTCTAAATCCACTTCAGAGTTTGTGACAAAGGTAATAAGCAGAGAAAGTACTCCTGAAATTACAAGTGATGTCAAAAGAATCGTGACAACTGTCACGACTGTTACTGACTCAAATGGCAAAGTTACGACCATGAAAGATGTGACAGAATCTAATGACGCCCTTGAAAGAGAAGAATTACTTGATAAGCTTATTGATTCGTCACAAGGAGAAAAATCAGGAAAAGTATCAGAAATGAAAACAGAGGTTTCAAAGTCAGATAAGATTATGAAAGAAACAGCTACGACTTTAACTTCGACTTCTGGTGTTTCCACACCTGATGTGAAATTCTTTTATGATTCTGGGAAGTCAACACCTGATCCAAAATTGGAAGAAAAGTTGGAAGTGCTTGATAAAATATCTGCTGAACGGTTAGAGCAATCACTTTCTCCTTTGATAAGGGATATTGTATCTGATGATAAGAGTTTATCTGGGAAATCTTCTCCCGATATATCTTTACCCAAAGATATAGCTTATAGTGGATCCACTGGAAAATCAACACCTGACATTCCAGTGTCTCCTTTGAATAGGGACGGAGCACCTGCTCATCATTATCCTTCAGGAAGATCGACACCTGACAAGAGATTGGAAGGAAGGTCCCGAACTAGTACTCCTGAAGGTTTCCGATCAGGTGAAGTTTTAAGAACAATTATCACAACCACGAGAACTATGTCTGATGATGGGGATATTATCACCACTACCAAAGAGGTAACGGAGGCTACCAACGAAAAGGGTGAAACCGTCGTCATTACAGAAAAAACAGATGTCAAGGTTGGTGATCATGTACCTGTTAGTACTGGAAGCACGATTGGTGATCCGAAATCAGCTGATCTTCAACGAGTCCCTAGTCCTGGTTCTGATATAATGAGTGAAAGAGACGCTGGACCTATCAGTCCTCGCAGTGATCTAAGCAGTGGACACAGTAGGGCAGCTACTCACATTTGGGGTAGTAGTGAAGAAAGGCACACCTATTCTGATGATGAGCCTCCAAGTTCACCACTTTCAACTACCTCTCATGTTGGCCACTCCCCTCGTCATTTTGAACACGAATCTATGATGAGCAGCTTCTATGGTGAACTTCCAACTGCTGTTACCAAAACTGAAACTGGTGTCCGATTTAGTGATCCTCTACCTTCCCAAAGTGACACACCTACCAAAATATTGACAGTTGAAAAAGAATTCGCTAGTAGTTCCAGTCATAAGGCAGATTCCAAGAAATATATCGATGAAGCCGACTTAGATTCTGATAAAGTTTTGTTGGAAGTGAAAGATACGAAGGCAAGTTCTTCAACTTCTACTGCTTCTCAAGATAAGACTAAGGATGATAAATCTGAATCGATTAAGGACCCGATAGAAGGATGGGGAACTCCTTTAGGTCTACCTTCACCAAAGCGACCACGAAAGTTTAATCTACGGAGTCCATGTCAACCCAGCAGTAGTTCTTGTGATTTATCACCCGATAGTCTCAACTTTGATGTTGTGAGTGACTGGGGGGAGCCACTAAGGTTACCCTCTCCAGCACCAGTGCCGAATGAAGTTTCAAATAAGGGATCCCCTGGAACACCGAAGAAAGAACGAAAGCAGACAAAAAAGGTCATTTCAGAAAATATAAAGAATAAGAAACGTTCTGAAAGTCCGGGTAAAAATGAAAAGAAGTTGAAGGACTCGAAGAATAAAATCCAGCCGGTTTATATGGATTTGACCTATGTTCCTCATCATGGAAATTCCTACTACACGTCTCTAGATTTCTTCAAGAGAATAAGGGCTAGGTACTACGTCTTCAGTGGCACGGAACCTAGTCGTGAAGTCTATGATGCTTTACTTGAGGCAAAGAAAACTTGGGAGGATAAAGATTTAGGTAAGTTTCTATACAAAATTTATCAAAAGGATTAAGAGGACGGTGACTTTTTTGCTTTTTGTTATCTATTACATGCTATTGGTTAAGACGAGTATTAATTTTGAGCATTAACTCCACATTTTTTCATGCAGGGCATTTTTTTCATCTTTTCTTTATAAAATACTGCTTTACATTGAAAAAAATTATTTTCAGAAACAAGGAAGATACAAAAAATATATAAAGACAAAATTTTACACATCCAAAAGTTCTACGAAAAAACATCTTATTTTTTTGGCATATCTTGCATCTTTTACAGGAAGAAATACAAAATTATATTGTGAAAAAACTTTTCCCGGCCTCAGTATGGGTTAAGCCCCATAAAGCTGATAAGATGCTTTCCCTATATAATAAGCGAAAACTGTAAATAAATATGGAAAAAAATAAAAAAGGTGGGGGTTTCCAGGAAACCTTCTTTATTTTTTTTCATTGAATTTTGAAAACATGAAAAGAAGGCTTTCAGGAAAACCACACCTTTTTGATCTTTTCTAATTATTTTGGAAAGTTTGAGCTAATTCAAAAAGGCATCTTATGAGTTGTATGCGAACTAAAACGTTTTTTAAGGTGAGAAAATTATTTTTTTAGATATAATTTTTTATTTTTTTCGTAAACGATGCAAGATATAACAAAAAGCGCCAGATGTATTTTTTGTGGAACTTTTTTAGATCTGTAAAATTCCATGAACATTTTCTTGAACCTTTTGTTGCTTTCGAGAAAGATGCGAAAATTCGAGTTTTCAAAAATAATTTTTTCAGTATGAAGCAGTGGTTTACCAAGAACGAAACTCAAGAGATATTTATCACATATTATTATCTATTTATCAGTAAAAAATAAAAATGTTAAACAGTGGGTTATTTAAGGGGCATTCAATATTTTCAACTGAAACTTTCAAAATTGTATAATTTGAAATTTAAAATTTGGTAACTGACTTGGCACTATTTCAAATGGTAAAATTTGATGCGAATTCAGATTTCCCGAATATAAAGCAAAAAAATCATCCGCATTTCGGGGTATGGAGTTCCATTCTCTGCAAATCTGAATGGTTTAAAAATGATTAATCGTCATATTATTTGACTAAGAAATTGGTTAATTTATTTTTACTAATATTTCGGTAAATTTTGTTCTAACAATCAATTAATTTTCAGTTATAATTGGATCTCCTTTCATCATCTTTGTTTATTTGTTTTTATTTATTTTACAACGGATGCCACTGAGAAATGGATTAAACCGTTTATGATCTTGGATTTTAAAATTTGGAACTGCATTTGGAACAGTCATAAACGTTGTACTCCATTTTTCTCAGTGTTGAGTATTAAAAACCTTTTGTAAATTTAATTATTTGTTATTCCAATTTAACTGATTAAGATTAGGAGTCCACACATAGGTCACCATCCTGTTGATAGCTTTGTAGCTATTAGTCTACAATGATACCAAACCCTACCCTTCTTTTTGTTTACCTATTTTTAAATTATTTTTAAAAGACAGGCTTAAAGAAAGAGTGCAAAATTTGACGTCTTTTATTTTATTTCAGAGGTGACAATGATTCCAACCTACGATACAGACACCTTGGGATATTGGGTGGCAGATAACGAAGAGGCGTTAGCAGCTCACCACATAGACCTTTCCCCATCGGCGTCCAGATGCACGATTAATCTGCAAGATCACGAGACAAGCTGCAGTGCCTATAGACTTGAATTCTAGGGAATAGCAGCCTGCTCAGCCTTCATAGTCGAGTTCTGAGCCGCGTCCAGAATAACTTCCGATTCAAAATCTGGACCATTCATTCCAAAGAGATTGACCATAGGTCAATCCTTTTTCCCGTCCCGTGGCTCCCAAAGGTTGTACTCGCTGCTGAAAATGCGGACAGGCAATCCATTTTCAAATCACAACTTATTATTTCCGAAAGTGAGGCAGACACTGACTTCCTCTTGGATATACTCTTTTTGTTGCGAGAGGAGAGGATGGGATTTGAAGAATACAAATGAAATAATATAAATAAGAAGTTTCGCAAAAATCTTCTATCGAGTTTTACCCAATAACGTAAAAGAAAGAGATTCATTCATCTGACGGTGTAAGGAGTATCGAGTTTTGAATTTTCGCGATAGGTATTCTTAACTTAACTGAATTAACAGTTGTACCTGCTGATGCCTATATCAAAAAGAAAAAACATTACTGATAAATACTACATAATTGATACTAATGAACAGACATACAAACATAGAACATAAACTTGCATTCACTCGCACACAAACAAGACATATTCTCATGCACATTTTAAAGGACTGCTATAGTGATTGCATAACCGGAATACAGAGAACATGAACAATCGAATATTGAACATGATGACTAAAGCTAAAGGGAGAAATGCACCGAAGTGACCTCGAGTTGACCTGTAGTTAAAACATAACGTTTTATGGGACTGATTCAGCGCATAATGTACTAGTTAACCCATTCAATTTATTTAGGATTTTTAAATTCTCTGACGCGAAACAATCGTTATCGATCGCCTTTATGAACGAGATGTGCTTTTCACGCGGATTTCTCTCCTCTCATTCTCTCCTCGATCAGCAAGGTAGAGTGGAATATTGATTCGGGAAAATATTCTTGAATCTAATACTTGATTGAGGCAACCGATATTCAATCTAATAATAAGAATTCAATTCACGATTTCTCTTTTTGCAAATGGCTGCTTGTAAATCAACTATTGATTTGGTTCAAGTGGAAGTTCATATTACAATGATTTCTGTTTTTTTTTTCGACATCTTAAAGGAAAGAAAAATCCAAACGATGAATACTGTAGCCGAGTACAAGCCACTTCCTGAAACGGAAAGACTTTCCGAAAGTAGAGGTATAGACTATCAATAAATCCGTGGAAACCATTTCCAATCTATGTGAAGTTCGAACAGCGTTCCGTTCAGTAGCACAAGTCGCAGAACATCCATCCAAAGGACACACCGCGATCTAATGATAACGATAATTCTAATATAACGATAATTTCGATTGCTGGATGACTGACAGAATCGAGATTCTTGGGTCAAAAGTGTCAGTGATACAGCAAAGTCGAAAGATCTACTTCTAGAAAACTTAAAATTACTTACATAATACTAGATTATAGAAGAATGTGAGGAGGTAAAAGACTAGGAAAATCCAAAAAAAGTGATTGAACTTTTGTACTTATTCCTCTGTCAACGATAACATTTACAGTGATAATGATGAGGATTGGGTGGCGATTATGATAATGAAGGTGATAATGCATTATGATGACGTACTGATGATGATAATGATGATGACGATGATGAACATCGTAACGAATGTCCCTTAGCGATAGGAAAAAAAATTAGAGTCAATGATTGAAAATACAATGAGAGAGAATTTTGCAGTTTCAATTTATAATATTTAGTTAACTCTCAATGTGCTGAATTTATTCATTGTTCGACTTTGTTATATATTATATAAATAATCTAACTATTAGGATATTCTTTTGAGCGATTCTCAATTTTAAATGATTTTAATCTTAATTTTTAAGTTTATTTCTAAATTGGGAAAGATAAAGCAAAATGAAAATTTTACATACAGTTAGAATTGGAAGATTTTAATACTATTGAAATTCAAAGAATTATTGAAGATACGAGGAAGAGCAGAAAATTGGTATACGTGGATCTAAAATTTTATGGAAATTTGAATGCCTGTAGACAGAGTTTAACGACTAAGATTTTTACCTAGATCAATAGAATGCGTTATGAAAGATAAGGATTCAGAATTCACTGATAGATTTAATGTGGTGATAATTTTTCATGGAGATCAGGGTCACGGAAGTTTGAGCTCGGCAAGGTTAAAAAGTAGCAGTTAGATTTTTCTACTGACCGCCTCTTTTTTTCTGGTGGCTTTAGGAAGTAGATTGCATTTCATATTTCATGTAATTTCTAATTCCTGAAATATTATATACTCGTTGTGTTATAATTTTGATTTATTTTTTCAATTCATTAAAAATTATGATATACGTGTAGATGAAATCTATTTTCTAATTGAGCGATAAACTGCGAAGTAATGTTTTATTAACTTGTGTTGGAAGGAAGTCTAAAAAAAGACCTTTCACAAGGTGACTGCCAAATTTTTAAAAAAGAAGTTAAGTTTATGGTCAATCTGAAATTCTGGTTTTATTTTAAATCCTGGGTTTTATGGTAAAGACATAATTTAAAAGATTGATGTCACCTTGTAAGTGTGTTTAGAGATGAAAAAGTAATAATCGACAGACATCGAGTTATATTTACTATAATAATTATTATGAATTATTGCTATATTAATACGTTTTAAAGTGATTATTGTCTCAGTCGTCACCATCATTGTCATCGTTTTTTTTTTAATTTCGCGGACTAAAGCTTTTTATAACGTACATACCTACATACGCGCGAGGTCAAAAAAAGATGGTACATACCTAAAAATTGAGCGGAAGGAAATAGAGATAAAGTATGTACTTATGTATTATTTATTGATCAGTAATAATGACCAGCTATCTAGGTAGGATGTTTAAATTATCAAATAAAACTATAACTTAAACAGTGTCGGTTGAAGAAAGCAGAACTATTATACACTGATGAATTAAAAGCAAAACATTAAATTAGCGAGCGAGCTTTCAGAGAAATCAATAATTAAGGAATGAAACTATGACATGACGAACGGCAAAAAAAGGTAATCATTAAAGATATACTCGATAAATGCTGGAAAAAACCCTAACTGTGGTTCGCCTATAGGGAATGGGAACGACGAAATTGAATTGCGATCAATTTATCGGCATATAATTGCGTATCCGGTCTTGCGGAAGATACATCGCCGGTGTTGGGAGAACAAAGTGAAAATTTTCTCATAAAAGGGGGAAAATTTTCGTTTCTGAAAACCCAAAAATATAATATAAATTAAGAAAATATTGAACTGACTTTAATATTCCACCCAATGTTTATTATAACCGTATGTTCGAAATAACAAATTCTCTGGCCTAAAAAGAGACATCCAACTAAAATTTGTTGCGTCCAAGTTTTTGTCTTTCCGCAATTTATGGATCTGAAGAGAGGATTTCTGATGATAAAGCAAAATAAGCGCCTGGTCTGTCAGCTTAATTTTTTTTCTCGCGTGATATAGTATGATTAATTGCAGACACAGCTTAATCGTTGATCGATATGTTCTCAAATCAGAAATTCTTTGTTTAGAACTGTGGAATTTTCGGATACGCGATACTCTAGTCAGTAATAATGCTAAATATTTCCTACGATGCAAAAGAACCTCTAGTCATCCTTTATGTTCTCATTCCTCAAAGTGCACCGACTCATCGCGTTTTCGAGTATCGAATTATAAAAATTTACTGTGGAGTGTTTATGGTGCTATGATTATTGTAATAGAAATAACAATGTTATGCTATATGATAAAAGGAATAATATAATAAATATAAACCATACCTTAAAATGTTTCAACTACATTATTTACCTCCTGATTAAAAATCAGATTAGCAGTAAATGCACGCGCGCCAAATTTTTATTTCCTGACATTAAAAATATATACTGTTTAAGAATCCATTATTAAACAAACTTTTAAATATTAGTTTTGAAAATTTGTTGAAACAATAATTAATAATGAATAATTCCGAATTGAAAGTGTTTGAATTCAAACAGTTTTAGATTAGGTAACATTTAGAAAATGGACAATGTTTAAAATGTAATTAAAAGGAATTATAGGGTAAGTGTACCGGTCTCCGGACACGTATCAGTGGTCAGACGAATATTTATTTTCTCTTAACCAAATTGTTATAATGCTATAAAATTGCAATCGTATGTTGTCCGACCACTGATACATTTACCATGTTTGTATCATTTCTAAATAGAAGCACTCGTAAAAGCATTCAAAATTGAAAAATAACCATTTTTTTAAATTGAAAGAATTCATCCCAAAGGACCCAGATAACAATGCATGCGGACGCACATGGGCGCATGGCGTGCAAGCACGATGTGTCGGCAACAATGCAAGCACAGTGACAGCACGTTCTGAGGGTGATAAGTAATCCCACATAGTGCCCGCACATGGTCTGCATGATATGCAGCACAGCGTGCGTCCATCATGCTCGTCAGGTACTTAGGGCAAAATGTCGACATATAGCGTGCGGTGAAGAGTGCGGCGCAAACAGCGCATTATTACTAAAAACATAATATAGCAGTTGTGTAAAAATAAAACTCTGATCAAATTCGCTTTATGCTCTAAATTTTTGTTACTTTCCAAGTTTATTTTACAGACAAAAAGTCGAAATAAAAGTGAATAATTATTTTTGTTCAAATTAAATAAAGACTTTCTCTTGGTTTTTGGTTCGGAAAATTAGCTTGGAGTATAAACAAAATTTTGAGGCAAAGAACAAAGTCGGCAAGAGTTGTAATTGTTTAAAAATAATTTTTTGAACTCTAAAATTTTAGCTCCGTGAAAACGCACCATAAGTATTTTATAGTCAAATGGCTTTGTACTTCCCCCGCACATTTGTGCACAGACCTTTTAAAATTAAACGTCAAAGCATCGGCAACTGTCATTTGTTGATTGTCACAACGTTTCTATTAAAATTCTTCGCAATACAAAAATTCAATATATCTTCTTCACTATTTTTTACTATATTTACTATATTCAGATTTAAAATGATCGAAAACAAGTTTTTCAAGTGCACATTTTTAATCGTTCTACTTCTGAGATTTAAGTTCTTAAATCTCAGAAGTAGAACGACTAAAAATATGCAACTTGAAAAACAATTGAAAGTAATTAACTGGAAGATTCAAGAGTATAGTGTTCTTTAAAATCCCTTTGTTTTCTAACAAAGGTGTTGAATAAACGCTCTGTGTTGAATAATTTAAATTGTTCGAAATAAAAAAATATTTTCAGATAAATATATATTTCTCGCTAATATATTATTTGTTGCATCATCAGTTGTGAAAGAACAACATTCAACACAAGAGTCTCTTCTTAAAAACGTCATACAATGTTTTCTGTTACTTATGTTATTTTCAACATCTTGTTTTCAATAATTATAACTCAAAACACGTGCATTCTAGCACGACGCTGGCACGCACGTGTCGACACGCGTGCGGCGCATATGCGACGCATATGCGATGCATATGAGGACACATATGTCTGCACTCTTGCCCTCACATCGTGCCGATCGGTCGACACGCGTGCAAACACCATGCGGGCAAGGTGTGAGCACATTGTTATCTGGGGAGTTGAAACCGTATCATTTTTAATTTAAGGTTTACAAAATTGAAAAATTATATTTGACTTGAAGAATCCTGAAATTGGACGGTTTCAGATTAAAATTTCGAAAATCGGATAATTTCAAAATATTAAAAATGGAATATTTTCCCATTAGAATGTTGAATGTTGGATCATGTAAAATGCAAAAAAATTAAATTGTATTATTTGTAATTAAAAGCGTTCAGAATTGAATAATTTTGAATTGAAAACAAAATGAATTTTGCAAAGTCAAAGCTTCTGAAGTTCTTGCATTTTTTAATTGTTATTGCATGAGAAAATTATTAAAATTTTAATGAATTTGTCTAGCACCGAAAAGTTATTTTAGACGTTTAAAATGGAAGAACATTCAATTATAAACCTTTAAAATTGAATTAATCAAAAAAGCTTTCAAAATAAAAAAGTAATTTTAAATGGCAAAAATTTCAAATTAAAAAATTTGTACTGCGGAAGTTTAAAAAGTAAAAGAATCTGAAATTACTTATAAAACTTAAAAAATGTAAGTCACCAAGTATTGTGGTATTAAAGCTATTTTATAATCAAATCCTTCAAAATTTCAATTATTTTAAGTAAATTCAAATCTTTTAAAAAATAAACATTTCCAAATTGTTCATTATTCTTTCTAAAATTCAACCATTTGAATTTTAATTGTAGATTCAAAACTTATGAAAGACAAAAATTGAAAATTTAACGAATAACATTAAAATTCAGAACTCAAAATTTGCAACCATTTAAAATAAAGAAATTATTCAATTACTAAGGTATCAATTTCTGATAATTTAATTTTTATCTATTTTTATTTTCAACAAGACAATTTTGAACTTTTTAATTTTAAATCGTTTGATTTTTAATACTTCATTTATCATTATTATTCATCCTAGAAATTTTCCAATCAAATATTTTTCAATTCTAGATAATTCATTTTTTTTTAAATCTTCAACGAAAAATCCGACAATTTTAAGATATTACATTGAAAATTAAATTTTGTTTAAATAATGCAAAACAAGATTGCTATATATGATTCCAATATTTAAAATTGCACGATTTTAAACCTTTCAATTCGAAATTGTATTTTTTTTAATGAGTTTTAAATATTTAATGTTTTGAAGGTATTTAATTCAAAATTGTTTAATTGCAAAACTTTTAAACCTTTTAAACCGAAAATTGTGCAAACTAAACCCAAAAAATCTAGAATATTTAAATCTCAAACTAATAAATTAAAAAGTGAATAAAATTGAAACCAAACCATTAAGAATTTTCAAATCTAAAATTATTAAATATAAAGCTGCCTATAAAGGCTTTCAATATGAAACTTTGAAATTTTTAAAGAGTTAATAGTGTAATTGTCCTAAAATTTTTAACATTTAAATTTGAAACTACAACATTGTGAAATTTGAAATTAGGAACCTCCATAAATTATGAAATTCGACACCTAATATTTTAGAGTTTAAGCTTTTGAAGCGAACAAAATTTAGTTTTAGAGCCTCAAAAATTAAACTACAATAAATTAGATAGTAAACAAACATACAATATAGCATATATAATAAAGATATACAGATAAAATGTTACACTTTGCTCGAAAAGATACTATAGAATATTCTTGAATATTCTAGAATATTTGAAGAATTCTCAATGAATTTTTAAAATATTCTAGAAAATTCTAGAATATTCCAGAGCATTCTGCAAGATTGAAATTCTTCAAGAAGGATTTAAGAATATTCCATTGCAGATCGTTCTAGAATATTCCACAATATTTCAGAACATTTTGAAAATGACAAGAAGATTGCAGAATCTACAAGGAATTTTAGAAACAGATTAATATTCTAGAAAATCCCAGAACATTTAATAATACTCAAATCCAAAAATTCCAGAATATTCTACATAACTCTAGAGCATTCCTTAATTCTAGAATAAATTTCAATATTCCGAAAAATTCCTCAATGTTCCAAAACCTTCCAGAACATTCTGGATTATTTCAGAATATTCTTAAAATATCAAGAGCATTCTAGAATCTGCAAAGAATTCCAGAAATAAGAGAATATTCTAGAAAGTCACAGAACACTAGTGTAATTTAACATTTTCTATGATACATAACATTTAAGAATATTCCAGAATTTACATAAAAATATAAAAATAGAATAATATAAGATATATAAAATAATACCATGTAATTGTTTATTTATACTACGTCACGAATTGAGTCCATACAAAAATTGTGAAACACATATAATTCGAATTTGTTAAACAATTTAAAAATAATTTCTTTAAATCATGTATTAGTCTTTGCGCTATTAGTTTGATAATGATTTAATGACAAAAATTGTAATTTTTCACTTTTTAGCCTTCTGTTTTCCTTGCAACTTGAATGGTTCGGTTGTGACAACATTCAAATTATTTTATAAAATTCCAGGATATTCTGGATCTTTTCGCAACATTTGGTATTCTTCAAGAACATTAATGACGCCCCTGTTATTCCAAAACAATCTAGACTAGACTACATCTAGACTACATTCTAGTTAGAAATATTTTCAAAATTTTTATGGAATATTATAAATAAATAATTTTCAATCAAATTTTAGACGATTTTATAAAATTTTGGAAAATTCTGTTCAACAAATTCGAATGTTCTATAAAATTCAAAATCATTCAGGAAATTACAAAGAATTTCAGAAAAAGAAGAATATTCGAAAAAAATTCCAGAAGACTCGACGATATTCTAGAACATTTTTAAACATTTCAGAATTCTTGAACAGCCTACATGAAACATTAAGAAAATTCAGAATACTCTATAAAACTCCACAACATTCTAGAACATTCTAAAACATACCCGAATGTTCCAAAACATTCTTTTTTAGATTATTTATTTTAGAGTACTTATTCGATTCTATTCAAATTGTTTTTAAAATATCTTTTTGATAAAAAGGTTCTCAGTTAGAATAAAAATTCTGATAAATCAATTTTATACTTTGGGATATAGACCAAATTTTATTTTCATAATTTTCTTAAAACTACTTATACTTATTGATGAAAATCATGCACTTTATAAAAGTGATAAGTAAATGCACTAATGAAAATATCACACTAAAAGGATCTCACTGAACTTAATATTGAGAAACAAGTGCCTCGTCTATCTCAATCTCATGTCCATAACACCCTAAATCGTGTCATATCAAAGTAAGGCTGATGAAATAATAACACTGATCCTAAAATTAAAATCTCGTATTGTCGGGCATCTTAACAAAATAGGCAATTTGTATGTCTTTTACTTTGTAATTGTGAATCCATCTAGAACCCTTCCTGAGGCTTCCATCAATCCCATCTCGCCAAACTCCAGCTGGCAGATAAACTTCCCTTTGCCTGCTTCCTGAGTATAAAATAGGTGCAACTATCAATTCCTCTCCAACAGAAAATTCGTCCACCACAACATGACAAGCCGGATCAGTTGGATCCAACATCCAGAGTGGTCTAATAATCGGAAGACCTGTATCCAAAGTATTATTCGCATATTTCTTCAAGAGTGGTGTAACGGTCTTTTGCCTCAGGGTCGTCAATGTTTTGGCCATACCTAGAAGCTCAGTATCAGCATACTTGCTCGGTAGATGTGTAAACCTTATCACAGGTAAGAAGGTCGATAACTGAAGCCACCTAACATAAAGTTCCTTGTCTGGAAGGCTAACTTCAAAATCATTATCAGGATTATTATCCGACATCGGCAGAGCAATATCTCCTCCAACAGCTCCAGGCATGATGAAAGGATACCCAATCATCCCATACGTTAAAATAGTAGGAATAACTGTCTTAATCGCCTTCCATGAAGAAGGAAACGGCGGCAAGGAAACAAAAACTGGAGCCCTCGGTCTCGAAATCGCACCAGAGACTCCAATCACCGGTACCGAATTCAAAATCGCCTTTGTGAACATCGTCTTGTAATGGTCCGGATTAGTCAGAGGATGTTCGCATTTGTAATAATGAGGCATATCATGAGCAGTTCCCAAGTCCAGATAAAACGAATCCACGTGATATTTCGTTATCAGATTTTCGAGTTTGCTCAACAACCAGGGAAGTGTTTTGTTGCTGGTGATATCTAGGACACCAGCACTGCTGATATTTTTGTACCTTGTAAGAGCCGGAATTCTAGGGTCGCTACCCCTTTCAGATATCAGGAGTCTATTGGTTACTGCGTCTTGGAAATTCTGAGACTCGGTGGATATGAAGGGCTGAATGCTAAATACGATCCGGAAACCCCTTCGGTGAATGATATTGATTGTCTCTTCCATCGAGGGGAATCGCTTTTCATCCAGGACGAAATCTCCCGGATTCGGTTGCCATTCTTCGCTGAGAAGAACGTGTCCTTGTCTGAGAAATCCTAAGGCAATAACGTCCTCGGTGTAGTTGTAAATGGCACCTTCATTCGTCGGAGATATCTGCCAAACTGGTTCAGTAAGAAGAGTATGAACTGCATGAAGTTCGTCTGGCTTGAGGCCATCCCAGAGACTTTTTTCAGCCATTCTATAATGAAGATTTTTCATATTATCGGTGGCACAGATCGAATAGTTTAGTTGAGGAAGAGGGGTGAGGTGGTTAATGTATGCAAAGTTGTCATGTTTGGCCTGAAGGCAAAATTCTTTGCTTCTGTTGGCGTTGATCGATACGTAGAGCGGTGTCTCAGAATCAACGAGAATTGTAGCTCCTTTGGAATTGAGGAAGTATCTTTTCAAGACGTTTCCAAAGGGGTACTTTTGAGTGTCACCGGTAATGAACGGACTCAGGTCTAACTTCCCTCGTTCGAGAGGGTAGGCCATGTTTTGAATCTGCCCTCCTCCATACCAGTGACCTCGTTTATGGGACCAATCGAAACAGTCTTTAGGGTCGAAGGAGGGGTTCAAACTTTGCCAAGTGAAATGGTAGCAGTCCATGGATTCATGTCTGGTGTGGGCTAGGTAGAGGCGAGTTTGTTGTAACCATTCGAGACACACTGAATCTGCTCGTTGATGCTGCGGAAGACAGGCGAATACTCCGCTTTCGGACGAAATTTCAACCCCCAGACGTGCTGCTATGATCTCTGCACCAACACGGTTGTAAATGTGCATTACTCTTTCGTTTTTGTTAAACCTGCAAGGAATTTAAACAATTTTGGTTATTTCTGATCAGTAGGGTGTCCCTTATTTTTCCATCACAACATTATTTTGCTCCCAGGGGTAGGTTCGGTTTCAATGACGAAACAAATTGTATCCTACAAACGTTAGACAAATCGGTTAATATTTACCCCAAGCACACACCCCTTGAAGTTTTCCATATTATTAGCATGTGCAAAACTGTGAAAAAATGAAAATTCCACACAAGTTTCTCAGTTATCGTCGAATTCTTTCATAAACCTTGGACCGTAACCTTCTTTCAAACCCGAAAAATGTAGTGTAGAGTAAAAATTAAAATTTTCTAAATTTGAAAAATGGCGTATCTATAAATGATGACCAAAAATGGTATTTTCTACAGTTTTCAATAAAATGGACCCAAATTTCGTGAACAAATCTTGTAAATAGCTACAAAGCAAGAGGTGACAATGAAATTTAAAAAAAAAGTCCAAAATGGCGAAAAATTTCAGAAAGGTCCAAAATGATTACAAAAAAATGGTTAATTTTCCCATTTTCAAGGAAAGCTTATCAAACTTCAGAATATCAGCCAATTTATTTTCAGAAACTGTCCAATAGTCAGTGTCAGCCGAAATTTTGAAAAAATCCAAGATGTCTGCTGTTTAAATGGGAAAAATTTTTAATTTCTCAATTTTTCAACGGAAGCCTGTCAAGCTTGGAAAAACAAATTTTTAATGTGAATTTATTTTTAAAAAGCTTGGAAAAAGACTTAACAAAAAGCAAATTCATTTTGAGAAACTGTGCCGTAGTGCCTAACAGTCGAAATTTTGGAAAAATCCAAGATGACGGTTTAAACTAAACTTGTCAATTCAACAAACATGTTTACTTTTATTATAAAACATGAGTTTGGCTTTGTGAAATTGTATTTAGGTAAAAATCTGAATTTTGAAAGAGTACGCATTGTAAATTTACACACATCTAATTTACCGGTTGGGTGTTGGCTGGTAGCCATATTGGATTTTTTTTATTTTAGAGTCACCGACTGCAGGACAGTTTCCAAAAATAAATTTGTTCAACTTGCCAAGTTTGAGAGGCCTCCGTTGAAAAATAGTGAAATTATTCATTTTTCTCAAATTCGAACCAATTTCCATCATGGAATTTTTGAAATTTTTAAGTGTCACGGCCTAGTTTACAGGTTATAAAAATAAATTGGCTTATATTGACAAATTTGAGAATCTGAACTTGAAAAATGATCAAATGAATCATTTATTTTAAATTCGAACCAGTCGCCATCTTGGATTTTTTTACTAATTTCGGCTGTCACTGACCATTGCAGTTTCTGCAAATTAACATGCTTATTTTTTCAAGTTTGAGAGACATCGATTGAAAAATTGTGAAATTAAACAATTTTTCTTAAATTTCAACCAGCCGCCATCTTGGAATTTTCTTAAATTTCCACTATCACGGCCTAGTGCACAGTTTCTGAAAATAAATTTCCTTATCTTAAGATAAGCACATTTATTTTCAGAATTGACAAATTTGAAAAGGTTCCCTTGAAAAATGGTGAAATTAATCATTTATCTTAAATTCGTACCAGTCGCAATTTTGGATTTTTTTCCGAATTTCGGCTGTCACCATTGCATAGTTCCTGCAAATAAACTTGCTTGTCTTGTTCAAGATTGAGAAGCATTCGTTGAAAAATGCTGAAATTTACCAATTTTTCTGAAATTCGAACTAGCCGCCATCTTGAAATTTTTCAAAATTTCCACTGTCACAGCCTAGTGCATAGTTTCTAAAAATAAACCTGCTTATCTTACCAAATATGATATGCTTCCCTTGAAAAACACTGAAATTAATTATTTATCTTGAAACCGAACCAGTCGCCATCTTGGATTTTTTTAATTTTCGGCTGGAAGTGACTATTGCATAGTTTCTGCAAATAAACTGCCTCCTTTGAAAAATAGTAAATTAATCATTTATTTTCAATTCGAACTAGCCGCCGTCTTGGATTTTTTTTAAATTTCGCCTCTCACTTGCCATTGCATAATTTCTGCAAATAAACTTGCTCATCTTCTCAAGTTTGAGAGGCATCCCTGAAAAAGTGGTGAAATTAATCATTTTTCTCAAATTCAAACCAGCCGCCTTCTTGGACCTTTTCAAAATTTCAACTGTCACGACTTAGTTCACAGTTTACAAAAATAAATTTCCTTATCTTGCCAAATATGAGATGTTTCCGTCGAAAAATGGTGAAATTAATCATTTATTTTTAATTCGAACCAGCCGACAACTTGGATTTTTTCAAAATTTCGGCTGTCACTGACTATTGCATATGTCAAGTTTGAAAAGCAGTTTTTGGGCATCTTTTATGGGCCCGCCATTTAAAAAATTTCGATTGTTTTTTATTCTGTACTACTTTTTTTAGGTTCGAAGGAAGGTACCCGATTTTTCATTCTTCCGCATTTTTCCATATTTTTCCACATGTTAATCATATGGAAAACTTCAAGGGGTATGTGCTTAGGATAAATATTAACCGATTTGGTTAAAATCTGGACAACATCATTTTTTTGGCTATTAGAACGAAACCCGCTCCTGGGAGCAGAAGAGTTTTGAAAATAAAGTTTCAAAACGGTATCGAATGGTACCACTGCAAAATCATTTGATACCAAACGGCATTGTTTTTAAATCAAGAGTAACAATTAGGCAATAAAATTTCACAAGTAACGTTGTACCAACAATTTAAATTAAGAAGTACCCAGTGATACAAATTAGTAATTTGAGTCTTACTAACTGAGACCGCTTTAAAAATGAAATGGTATAAAATTATATTATTTACAAATTCAATGATACCAGATGATACAACTACAAATTCAATACTGGAAAATTATACAAATTCACGCATAGAATTTCACCAAGTGATCGATTGATACCAAATTGTAGCAAGTAGTACGTAGTAGTAGATGGTTTCGAAGAGTGGTTCCATATGATTTCATTTATTAGGACCCAAAGTTTAACTTCTTAATAATAGCCCTTAACCTTATTTTGGCAAAACAAACTTTAAAATATGTATGAATTAGTACTAAGCTCTAGCAACTGAAAAATCAAGTGCTGACGAATAATACCACTTTAAAAATCCAAATGTTACCAAAAGTATACAAACTGTGAAAACCAAATGGTACCAGGTCATATGAATTTATTGAAAATCAATTGGTACTAAATTGGTACTAAATTGGTACCATAGTTTCACTAGAGAATAGAACGGTACTAAGTGGTTTCATATTTAAAAGAAGATATACCAGGTATTACAATTATGTAATTAAATTCTATCGAGTGATGTCATTCGATAAAAGAATGGTACCACCGAGGATACCACATACTACCACTTCAAAAATTCAATGATACTCAAGTATACCAAAAATGATGCATATTTTTAAAATTTTATGACTAGCCAAATGAAATCGATACAAGTGGTATTATTTGAAAATAGATTGGTATTACATATAGTGCTGCGCGCTTAAACCAATTAATCGTTTAACAAACGCCAAACATACAATAACGGTTCAATGAGCCAATGGTAAATCGAATAAATTCAGTTAAAGCAGCCAAAACAAAATAAACGATCAAAACAAACAATCTGTTGAATAATAATTTACCTAAAGTGCGTAAATGATTGAATATTTCACGAACGCGATCATTTTCGAGATCATTTTCCCACTTCAGATGATTAATTCTGTAACCGATTACTTATTTGGATTATTTATTTTAGCTCTTATAGCTGAAATGATTCGATTAACCATTTTCTTATTTAACCGTCCTTGTTTGTTTGGCATTTATTAAACGTTTAATTGGTTGAAGCACACAGCACAAATTATATGGTATCACTTTTGAACTAAGGAAAAATCAAGTGATACAACTTTAAAAATTAAATTGTACCAAACAGAGCCAATTAGGAATCCACAATTACCAAACGACACTTCAAAAAAAGTTAATTTTTTTAAAATTGTAATGAATTTTTATATGCATACCTAAACCTATCGAAGTATGCACGTTGTAAGACGTGTGTGTTATAGTAAACATGTGCAAATCCAACAAGGAAGACGATACACAGAAAGAGCATGCCAACAAATGCTCGAAGTCTGAAAAAATATAGTATTCATTTTACTCTTATCTAAATATTTTTCTATTTCATTGAAAGAATTTTTATCAATACCTGTAGTCAGCATTCTGTCTTTTTTTATTGCTTCGAAGAGCCTGAGGCAACGATAACTGGAACTTTTCCTTTAAAAGACTTTGGATACTATTCACACTGGTTATTGTTGAATGGGGACTTTGTACGCCTGGAAGTTCCAAACTTTCGTTCCCCAATTTCCGATTTGATGTTGGCGATGCAGTTTTTCGCCTTGGGGGTGTTTGCAACGGAATTCTGAAAATATTAGAAAATTATATAAAAATAGTAGAATGCAGATAATATAAGAATAGTTTATGTGTTATTAAATTTTCTTTTAAATACAATTACTCTATGAACTTAGAATTTTTAACTTTAAACTTTTTATCAGAGTGCAATTGTGGTTTTTATAGTTAGTATTCCTAAGGAAAATAACAGTACTACTCGCTCTTGTATTTTTTTCAAAGTGTGACTAGTTAAAGCAGACAAAATTAGTTGTACTAAAAATTAAATTTTATATAACTAGACTAGACCTTGATTGAAATGATAAAAATCATTATTATAAAGCATGCTATACCTCTGTAGAGATACCGCGCTTCCAACATCATACCTTGGGATCATTCTAACTCAACAATATTCCAATTTAAAACGAGAAATTTTTTAAATAAAATTTCTAAAACTTATCTTCACTGGATAAGAAAAAATAAGTTTAATCAGTAATGAGTCACTGATAGATTGTCTTATACCAGAGAGTTTGTTCATTTTCTTGGTAATGAATAACAGCTGATTATCTTTTTAAATACAGAAGCTTAAATACTTTATCCAACAATAAAAATAATTTTCACAAAGATATACTGAATTGGCACAAGAATCAATTTTATTTTGCACTATCAAAATATCTTGAGACGTAAGACATTGGAAGATGAGTACGTAAATTTAATCGAGTCATTAGTTGATGGAAGAAAACAGTTCACGATAACCCTGAAACGATACAGAAAGAAATAGTGTGACGTTCACTCGAGAAGTCCCTGAACACGACTGGCATGACTGGCATCTCATCTCGTGCGCTAGCACAGAAAAATAAGTATTTCCACGTCAACGTTGAAATGTGGAGTTCACGTTGACCGAAATAATCAGAAAAGTCGCTGATTGAGAACCACTTTCTGTCCGCAATAATGAGAACCTCAAATAATTATGACAGTCACAGAATCTTCCAATAGAAACTCTAGATTCATTTTTTTTTGAATAATTGGCTCTTGACAGCGTCAAGCTGATTATAATATCTTACAAGTGATATTATTATTATTTATCAAACATTGAAATAACTTGTTAGGGTAAGCAAAATGTTTTTTGTGAATTAAGTTCCCAATTTAAAATAGAGAAATATGTATCCCAAGTGGAAAAGATACATGAAAGGTGGCGGTACAGAACTAGGCAACCAACAAACTGGGAATTTTTCCGGGGATCGAAAAAGAATTCTGTAAAATCGAAATCACTATTTAAAAATGAAATAAAAGTCCACTCCAAAGCCTAAGAGTCCTTGAATTAAAGCCAAAAAAGTCTGATTAAGAAAAGTTATCCAGGTTCAAGAAAATGGATGTAGAAGTTGACAATCTCGAAGTGCCACAAACCTAAAATTCAAGTAGAATCGGCTGTGGATTGCAAAAAAATTCAATTTTCAGTTAAAATAAAAAATAAAAACATGCTTCCGAGATATCAAGTATCTGAATACCGGTAAATATTTTTTATGTAAAAAGGTTAGCCAATTCTGAGAAAATCGACAAGAATTTTAAGATAAAAATTACATGGGTTTAAAAATCGGCTTTGGATAGCGATTCAAAAACGAATTTAAACTTTTTTCAAAAATAAAAACTTGCTTTCCAGATATGGGAGCATAAAAAAGGTTTAATTCAAAGAAATTATCCTGTTCTGAGAAAATAAAAATTGTAGATGGTCTGATATCACAGTATGAGTGACATTTTTTGCTAAAAATCTGAAAAAAATATCGTTTTATGATTAAATGATAATAATTTCAAGAAATATCAATGCTGGAAGGTTAAAAAAATCAGTAATATCTAAAGTTCCAACTAAAATTTAACTAAACTTTTACCACAATGTGTATTTTATTTTTTACGAATTTGTTATGCAATAAAAAGGAAAAATTTCAAGAAAAGTCTAGGCAATGGTGTCGGAATTATATTTATTTAGATATATCATTGTAGAGTGAAACTAAAGGGACACGTGTTTTACAGTTTGCCAACAAAATATATTTTCAATTTTTCACAATCATTTGAAGATTACCTGCAAATTTTCAAAAAATAAGACATTTTCTTTCAGAATGCAGCAATTTCCGAACGAGCGTAGGTATCCGAGATTTTCTTTTTTTATGCGACTTGGAAATTCCTGTTCTTTTAATTGATTCGCAAAAAAATTGAAAAATTTAGAAAATTGATAAAATGGCGTCTGTTTTTTTTTTAATTCTTGAAAGTGGATTTTCTCAAAAACCCCACTTAATTTTTTTCTGTGTAATAGATGGTTATATGTATATTGTATATACTACATATCTCCTGAGTTTCGTTTCGATAATAAAACAAAAATTCCCGCCCTCAAAAATTGTTAACACCATATAAAACTTATAGAATGCCTTTTTTATATCAGTAGAAACTTTTTTTAAATATAGATACATAATTTTTTTTCTTGGAAACGATGCAACTTATCAAAAAAAAGCAGCATGTATTTTTTTAGAACTTTTCTAGGTGTGCGCTCTTTTATATAAAAATATTTTTTTATACCTTTCGTTGTTTCCGAAAGAATACGAAAATTCAATTTTTCAAAAATAAATTTTTTCAATGTGAAGCAGTGGTTTACCAAAAATGAAGCCTAGGAGATATGCAGTACATATTACCACCTATTTTTAAAAATTTGGAGAAAAGGGTTTCTTGAGGAAATCGGCTTTCAAGAATTTAAAAGAAAAGCCGCAATTTTGCAATTTTTCTCAATTTTTCATTTTTTCAATAATAATTTACTGCATTTTACAATTAAAAATTACAATACTGCATTTTGAAAAATCTTTCTGTCAATTTTGGAGAATTCGCAGGTAATCTTCGAATGATTGTAACAGATCAAACAAAATTTTTTGGTAGCTTTCAAAATTTAATCATTGTTTAAATATTGAAAAAGTAAATAATAAAATGTTCACAAAATTATAATAGCAGTTTCGATATGAGAGAAAAAAAGTGCGCGCTTTTCGCAAAAACTTGAAAAATTACAGCGTTACAAATTTTTTAAACTGTGTGGAGTTTGAAATTTAAGGATGTTCTAGCTGTACCGTCAAATTCAAAATTACTTAATATTGAAATTGATTATTAAAATAGACAAAGAAGGCCCATTGAATATTTCAAAAAGAAAATAGAAGAGGAAACAAAGCATACATAATGAAAAAATATTGGAGGCCATAATTGTATATTTAAATGTCGTTTTTTGCATATTTGTGTTTTTTCTTTCGCTTTATAACCAAAAGTCGTAATTTACATTTAATTTCAATTTAGAAAAGCTTATTCTATCATTTGAAATATTCATTACTATTCTTTGCGTCACTTTTTTATTAAATATTATTTAGTACATTTTTTAATTTAAAAAAATGACACACTAAAAATATTAAGTTTTATACAGTACATATTATTTATTAAAAGAATTTTTTCATAAAAACGTGACGAATATAATTGTAAAGAACAAAAAAAAATGCAAATAACTACATTTAAATCAACAATTATGATCTCAACTATTTTTTTACTCAGGCTTGGGTTTCTCTTCTAAAATTTATTGCAATAATCAATGGGCATTCTTTGTCAGTTTTATGAATCAAGTTAGATATGAAGTCTTTAGTAATTGAGTAATTAATTAATAAATTACTAATTAATTAGTAATTATGTAATCTCGTGAATTTTAAGTTTTCCAGTCTTTGTCAATTGGGCTGATATTTCCACCTAAAACATTTATTTTATAATATTTAGAATATTGGGTTTTAAATCTAAATTAAAAGGTTTTTTAATAAGACATAATTATCGAAAGATTAACTTGAATTCGAAAATTAAAATTTATTTTATATTTTCTATATTCTTGTTTATTGACATGTTCTTTGAATTTTCCTCCGAATTTTCTTATCTTGTATACTTACTTGGAAAATTCATCATCATTTTCTTCATCTTCTGTTTCAGAGCACAATTCACTTCCATTTGGAGTTGATCCACTGTTGCTGAATGTTGTACTGCTGTCACTGTCAGGTCTCGAAAATTTCGAAGTTACTCCCTGAAAAAAAAGTTTATTTAATAATGATTTTCTATTACATTCTAGACTTGACAGCACAAAATTCTCTTCAATAAGGGGAAGAGGGGAAGTAATTTTTACGAAAATAGGGGAATAATAGGAGAACAAATTTTGTTAAATAAAACTAATCTGTAGGTAAAATATTCATTTCAATATGAAGCGCTTAAGACTTCAAGTCGAAAAATAATTAATTTTTCAACAAAGTAGTTGAATTTTCAACCACATAGCTGCATTTTTAACCTACAAAGATGGATTTTAAAACAAATAGTGAAATTTAAAAAAAAAAAAAACAGTTGCATTTACAACCAAATAGTAGAACTTTTAAGCATAGGGGCGCACTTTCAACAAAATAGACAAATTTATAATCAAATAGTTGAATTTTTAACACGCAGGCATGACTATTAGGCCAACTGGTCAAATTCTTAAACGAGAAAGATTAAATGTCGATAAAAAAACAGCTGTTTTTCAACCAAATAGTTGATTATTCAAGCCAAGACGAATTTTTTAGAAGGCAGTAAAATTTTCAATCCAAAAGTACGAATGCTGTATCCAAAAAGAGGAATGTTGAACAAAAAAAGTTTAATTTTCGATCAAAAAAGATGACTTCCTAACAAAATAGTTGAATTTAAAAAAATTAAATTTTTAACAAAATATTAAAATTTTCAATTAAAATGATGACTCTTCGATAAAAAGTGCATTTTTATGAAAGAATTTCAACTTTCAACCAAGTAGTTAAATTTTCAAGAAAAAGATATTAATTTTTAACAAAAAATATAATAGGCAATATTTAAAACAAAAAATATTTTAATTTTAAATGAAACACAGTCGAATTTAACCGATAAAGATGAATTCTTATCGAAAAATTTAATATTTGATACTTAGACAAAAAATATTTTACTTTAATTAAAAAACTGTGAAATTTAACTAGGAAAGACATTGAACAAAACATTTGAATCATTAACCAGAGCAGAATTATTTTTAAACAAAAATTTGCACTTTTAATCAAAAAAGATAAAATCTCTACCAAAAGAGAGGAATTTTCAACCAACAAAGATTTTTCATTAAAGAGAGAAAAAATGGCTACCAAATTGTTGAATTTTCCACAAAAACATATAATTTTAATTCCTAAAAGACAAATTTTCAACAAAAAAGTTAATTTTCATCCAAACAGTTAAATTTTAGACGGAAGACGATCAATTTTCAACCAAAAATTTATCAGCTAAATTTTCAGTTCAAAAAATTGATTTTCAATCTGAAAAAAAAAATTTTTAATAGAAGAATTGAATTTTTAAGCCAAAGAGATTAATTTTCTGTAAAACAGTTGAATCGGCAACCCAAAAAAAAAGAATCTTGAACAAACAAGTTAATTTTTTAACAAATAGTTGAATTTTAAACTAAAGACGATCAATTTTCGACCAAGCATGGCATTAGTTTGAAACAGTACACAAAATTAATTTTCAACCAAGTGGATTCATTTTCTACCAAAAACGAGAAATTTACAATAAATTACATGAATTTTCAACCAAGTAGTCGAATTTTCAACTAAAAGCGAATCCATGTTCAACCAAAAATTTAATAGTTAAATTTCCGGTTAAAAGAAGTAATTTTCAAATAAAAAGCAACAAATTTTCAACAAAATAGTTAAATTTTCAACAAATAAAATAAACGCTTGACAAATTAGTTCAACTTTCAACCAAGTAGTTGAATTTTCAACCAAAAAAAATATGATTTTTAAATAGAAAATTTAATGTTTTAATTTTCAATTAAAAACAATCAATTTTCATCAAAGAATGGAATAGTTAAATTTTCAGTTAAAAAAATTAATTTTCAAGCAAAAAAAGACGAATTTTAAACGAAGCAGTTAAATCTGTAACCAATAAAATGAATTTTTAACAAAGGAGTTCAACTCGTAACCAAGTAGTTGAATTTTCATCCAAAAACAATTATGTTTAAATGGAAAATTGAATAGTTTAATTTTCGACTGAAAATTTTCCATTCTTAACTAAAAATGGACCTGTAAACTTTCACATAAGAAAATTAATTTTCAACTAAAAAAAACGAATTTTTAACAAAACAGTATACTTTTCAACCAAATAGTAGGATTTTTAACTAAAGATGATCAATTTTCAACCAACAATTTATTATTTAAATTTACAGTTTAATTCATTGATTTTCAACCCAGACGATTAATAAATTTGCAAACAAATAGTTTAATTTACAACTTAAAACAAATCCATTTTCAACAAAAAATGGAGTAGTTAAACTTGCGTTTAGAATAAGTAATTTAAAAAAAAAAGAACAACAAATTTTCAACAAAATAGTTACATCTCCAACAAATAAAATGGATGCTTAACAAACTAGTTAAACTTCAAACCAATTAGTTAAATTTTCAACAACAAAAAAA
>CAKNYM010053539.1:667179-692340 GCA_932195095.1 Andricus curvator | reverse complement strand
AAAAAAATGATTTTTAAGTGGAAAATTTAATATGTTAATTTTCAACTATACACGATCAATTTTCATCCAAAAATAGAATAGTTAAATTTTGAGCTAAAAAATTAATTTCCAACAAAAAAAAACGAATTTTAAAAAAAGTAGCTAAATCTGTAACCAAAAACTGAATTTTTAACAAAGTAGTTAATTTTCAAACAAATGGTTGAAATTTCAACCAAAAAACAGAATGTTGAAATGGAAAATTTAATATTTAATTTTAAACTTAAATTTATTAATTTTGAACAAAAAATGATCAATTTTCAACCCAAAAAGACCAATTTTCAACCAAGTAGTTGATCCGTAACCAATTAAATGAATTTTTAACAAAGTTCAACCTTCAACCAAGTAGTTGAATTTCCAAGCAAAAAACATTATGTTTAAATGGAAAATTTAATAGTTTAATTTTCAACTAAAAATAATGAATTTTCAACCGAAAATGGAAATCAACAATAAAAGATGAGTTTTTTATTAAAAATTCAATAGTTGAATTTTCAACTAAAAACGATCAATTTTCAGTCAACAGTGAATTAGTTCAATTTTCAGTTTAAAAAATAATTTTTTAACTAAAATAAAATAAATTTTTAATAAAATAGTTTAATCTTCAACCAAGTTTTCAATTAAAAAGAATTAACTTTCAACGAAAAATAGTTGGATTTTCTTATTGGGTTATATTAATCCAGGTCGTATTTAAGCGAATAATCAAGAAAAAGGGAAGTTTCTTGAAAACAGGAGAAAAAGAGGAATTCTTTAAAAAGGGGGTAAAGAGGGGAACAGGGAAAGCAGTGTAAAGTCTGTATTTAGAAGCTTCGCTTGTAAAACAAAATCACTAATTTTAATTTTTTCAAGCATTTCAAAAACTTGTTATTCACATTCATATTTTCCATGTGTGATGTCACATTCTGAATGATTTTTATTATTATTATATATAAATTACAACCTTCAACAGCACATGTTTCCTCATATTTGGTAATCCATTTTTTGATTTTTTCATATTGAGAGTTGTTTCTTCATTCTTTAATTAAACTATTTACACTAATCAAATTAAAAATTGAAGCACTTCACTTTTGACACAGGTACGTAAAACACCTGTGTACCTTATCCTAAGACGTGTTGGCAACAACTGAATACGAAAGATAATTTTTTCACGTGAAAAGCTGTACATTTAACGATTAGATCTCTTATATAATATCTTGATTGTGCAAGAATCCGGTTCTTTGCGGCTCGATAAAGGTTTGACAGAATGGTCGTTAATTTACCAAAAGCACGAGGTACGGAAATATTTAATTTTCAGTATTTATTGATAATGCTTACTGTATCTCTCAATCTTTAATTGGGTCAATCAAGATTATTTCAATTTGTAAACAAACAGCTTGTTATTGTCATTCAATTCTTTATTGCCACACATTTTTGCTGTAATAATTAACCAATTGAAAAGATTTAAATTCAATAACAACAAAATCAGCATATATATTGATCATTAGATTCGTTGTCTTTCTCAACTAAAAGAATATGGATAATTAATCAATAAATAGAAATTTATACGTAGAAAAAAAGTTTTAAAAAATTAAAAATGGTTTCTATTTTGTTTGAAGTATTTTCGCTTAAAATAATATTCTTAGATATTACTTTTTTCTCTTACAGTTTTTTATGCTTCTTTTTTATCTTATAGACTATAAATATTCTAAATGACATTTGAAATAGTTTTATGATTTTTTTATGGAATTTAAAAGCTTAATTTTGCACAAAAAACGGATATGAATAACTAACAGACCTCTATAATTGAACTCAAGGTTTGCCATCTTGGAATATTATTAGGTACCATCTCCAATGAATTAATAAAATTGTGTCTGTCAACCTTTTCACTTTGATTACTCATTTTAATAAAAAATGAAACACCACTTTAGAAAAATATTGAAAAATATATCGCAACACATAATAAGACAAACAGGCGAAATTAAAGCTTAGGTCCTAAACTACTTATTTGGATAATAGAAAGTCGATTGTTTCGATATTCTGATTCCTAATGTGAAAGAAAGAAAATATTCCTCGAAGGTCATTGGTCAAAACGAATTTTTAGTTATAAGGTAAAATTAAGCGGGTAATTTAAAATCTCATTTGAGGCGCATAAATGATTTAATATAGAATATTTCGTTTATTACTGTTTTCCTTGATATTTAATTTTTTTTCTTCAGATTTCACAGATGAGATATTTATAATCTCTGAAACAAATATTAAATATTTTTTCCGCATATTTATGGAAAATTTTTATTATTACATAAAAGAGAGCGTCCATTAATTACGTAAGATTTTTTCGTGGGGAAGGGGGAAGGGGGAGGGGGCTTCTGGAAAATCTGACGAATCGCAAGTTTCCTCTTTCTAATTATTTTTTTTTAAATGTGCTACTTAAAACCTATTTTGGCTATTGAAATTATTTTTTATACTATTATACACATTATATCATTATTTGTTTTATTTCATTTTTATTATCGCTTGAAATATTTATAATCCCTTAAAAATCCCTTATAATCCGTTAAAATCCGTAGAAAAATCTTAAAATCTAAAAAAAGTCGATTAAAATCCTTGAAATTCCGTGAAATATTTCGTTATCTTACGAGATCCCTCTGAATCTTTGAAAGCCTTTTAAAAATCTATTTAAATCTTTTTAAAAGATATTAAAGTTCCTCAAATCCTCTTAAAATCCTTCATAATATGCTGAAATCCTTAGAAATTCCGTTAAATTTTTTGATATCTTACGAAATCCTATAAAATAAGTGGGAATACTTTTAAATCTTCTAAAATCTCTTAAAATCGTTTGAAATCCCGTAAAATCATCGAAAATCTCATTAACATCCCCTGATATTCTGCAAAACTCGTGAAAATACTTCGGTATCACATGAAATACTTTTGAATCCTTTGAAATCCTGTGACTTTTTAAAAAATATTTTAAAATCCCTTAATATCTTTCCAGCCCCTTTAAAAACTGTGAAAATCCTTGAAATCGCGTTAAATATTCTAAATCCCATAAAAATCGCTTATAATGATTTAAAATCTGTGACATTCCCTTAAAACCTCTAAAAGCCGGTCAAAATCCGGTTAAAATCCATGGAAATCTTCCCGTATTTTTTGAAATCCCTTAAAGTATATTATTATTCATAAAAATATTTTTTTAAACAATTGAAATTTCTCGGAATCTCCTAAAATCCTCTATATTCCGTGGCAAAAGTGGGAGCCTTTCCGGATCTCTTGAAATCCCTTACAATAGATTAAAATACATTAAAATCTTTTTAAACGCTATTAGTATTCTTCAAAATTTCTTTAAATTCTTTATTATATTTGGAAATCTGTTGAAATTTCGTTATATCTGTCAAAATCTGACGAAATCCTCTAAAATCCAGCGATATACATTTTAGCAAATTTTTGAAATCTATTTAAATCCCTTCAAATCTTCGAAGGCTCATTAAAATCTCCTGATATCCTTCATAATTCGTAAAAATACTTCGGCACAAAATACCTCAACTACATTGCTGAAATGCATGTATTTCAGCACCATGTAGTTGAAATACATCATAGGGAAAATACAACTCAGCTGATGTAGTTCAAATACAGCTACAAAATACATTTGAGTATTTTGAAATATTATTTGAAATACATGTAAGAATTTTATTTCGTAGTTGAGGTATTTTGTATATTTTCTTGAAAATACTTTCTAACATCAGCATATAAAAATTATATTACAAATTCCTAGAGTATAATAATAAAATATAATAATAATATATATATATATATATATATATATATATATATATATATATATAATAAGTCTAGGAATTTTAGGGTCAACGAGTGGGAGTACAAAAGAGTGAAAAAGAGGGGGGCATCATTCTATGGGGCGGGGAGTAGATTCCTGGAGTACGCAGAGATGCGCAGTAGAGATCTGGGAAGCATAAAGCTGCGCAGTACACGATTGTGGTACATTAAACTACACAGTATAGTCCTGCAGTGTTCAGGGCTGCGCAGTAGACACATATGGTACATAAGGCTGCACGGTAGATACATACGATATGCGGGGATGCGCAGTGGGTATTCATGGGACCTGGAGATGCACAGTAGGTATTTATTAAACATGCAACTGCACAGTACACTTTTGTGGTGAATTGAGATGCGCAGTAGAGTCCTGCAGTGTGAAGGGCTACAGAGTAGAGATTTGCGATAAGTGAGGATGAGCAGTGGAATTTTCCGGTTCTTAGAGCTGCGCAGTATACATGTATTGTGCGTAAGGCTGCGCAGTTGCGACCTAAAATATTGAGAGGTGCACAGTGGAGATCTGCGAAACACCAAACTGCGCCGTACACTGTTTTGGTGTATCATGCTGCGTAGTGGGATGCTCAGTAGGTATTTATGAGACATAGACCTGCGCAGTGAGTATTTATGTGGCCTAGAGCTGCACAATACACTTTTGTGATGAATTAGGCTGTACAGTAAATATCTAAGATATAGGACATAGAGATGCGGAGTAGTTATTTGTAGGACATAGAGCTGTGCAGTATACTTTTATGGTAAATTAGGCTGCGAAATAGGGACATATGGTAAGTAAGACTGCGCAGTACATATCTACGATATACGTGGGTGCGCAGTAGGTATTTATAGGATATAAAGCTGCGCAATAGGTATTTATGGGACATACAGCTGCGCAGTAGGTATTTATGGAGTATAGAGCGGCACAGTAGGTATTTGTTGGACGTAGAGCTGTGCAGTAGGTATTGATGTTGTATAGAGCTGCGCAGTATATTTTTGTGGTGAATTAGACTGCGCAGTAGATACCTGCGATACGTAGGGATGTGTAGCAGGTCTTTATACGACAGAAGTGCGCAGTAGCGATTCATAGGATATGGAGCAGTAGATACCCACGATACAAAGGGATACGTTCTAAGTATTTATAGGACAGGACACTTTCGTGCTGAATAACGCTGCGCAGTGAATCTTGTAGTGAGGCGGACTGCGTAGCAGAGCCCTAGAATATGTCAGACTGCGCAGTAGAGATCTACGATGTGTAGAGAGGCACATTGCAGGACTCTATTTCGCAGACTTGTACATTGCAGGACTACTGTGCAGATCTGTACATTACATGTCTACTGCGCAGCTCTGTACATTACAGGAATCTAACGAGCAGCACTCCACTTTGCAGGACTCTGCTGCGTAGCTATTCGCATGGGAGAGTACTTCCGCGCAGTCCTGTACATTAAAGGGCTCTACTGCGCACATCTGCACATTACAGGAGTCTACTGTGTATCCGTGCACATTACAGGAGTCTACTGCACAGTCCTGTACATTACATGAGTCTACGGCGCGGATATGTATATTTCAGGACTCTACTGCACACCCCTGTATATTACGTGGCTCTACTGTGCAGCCCTGTACATTACATGTATCTACTGCGCCGCCCTGTACATTAAATGGCTACTGCGCAGCTCTGCATATTACAGGGCTCTACTGCGCAACCATACACATTACAGGGCTCCACTGTACAGCCCTGCACATTACATGGATCTACTGTGCAGCCATGTGTATTTCATGACTCTACTGAGCAGCACTGCACATTTCAGGACTCGACTGAGCAACCCTGCACATTATAGGGCTCTACTACACGGCACTGTATTTTACATGTCTCTAATGTGCAGTACTGCACGTTACAGGAATCTACTGCGCAGACCTGCACATTGCAGGACTCTACTGATCAGTCCTGCATATTACACAAGTCTACTGTGCAGCTATATACATGGCATGGCTCTACTGTGCAGTCCTGTACATTACATGGCTCTACTGCGCAGTCATGCACATTACACGACTACTACACAGCTCTGAATATTATATGACTCTACTGCGCAGCCCTGTACATTACAGGACTCTACTGTGCAGCCCTGTACATTACACGACTTTACCATGCAGTCCTGTACATTACATGACTCTACCGCGCATCCCTGCGCATGACAGGACTCTAGTGTACAGACCTGCACATTATAGGGCTCGGCTTAGTAGCCCTGCACATTACATGACTCTGCTGTGCAGCCCTGCACTTTACATGACTCTACTGTGCAGCCCTGCACATTATAGGACTCTACAGCGTAGCACTCTATGTTACATTACTCTACTGCGCAGCCCTGCACTTTGCATTGTTCTACTACGCAGCCCTGTACTTTACATGCATCTACTGTGCAACCCTCTATATTACATGACTCTACTGCGCAGCACTTAATATTCCACGAGTCCACTGCGCAGCTATGTACATTTTAGGACTCTACTGTGCATCCATGTACATTGCATGGCTCTACTGTGCAGCCATGCACATCACATGACTACTACACAGCTCTGCATATTACATGACTCTACTGTCCAGCCCTGCATATTACAAGGTTCGACTGTGCAGCCCTGCACATCGTACGACTTTACTGCACATCCCTGAAAATTTCATGAATCTACTGCGCATCCCTGTATATAACATGACTCTACTGTGCAGCCTTGTACATTGCATGACTCTGCTGGGTAGCCCTATACATTATAGGACTCTACTGCGCAGCACTGTACATTGCAGGGTGCTACTGCGCATCCCTGCACATCGCAGAGCTCTACTGTGCAGCTGTATGCACTGTAATGCTATACTGCGCATCTGTAAGAGCGTACAGTACGTATCTACTGTGCACATCTACATATAGTATGTCTTTACTGTGCACACTTGCGCTTCATACGTGTCTGCTGTGCAGTCCCACCTTCTGCAAAACTTACGGTGCAGATCTATGCATTATAAATCTTTGCTGCGCATCTCTGTACACTGTATGACTCTACTGCGCAGCTTAATGTACCATGTAAGGGTACTGCGCAGTTCTATGTACCGTATTGTATGACCCCCCCACCCTCAAATTGATTTCCGCTCTCCCCTCTCCCAACACCTGTCCTAGCCACCACTTACCGCCCCTCCTCTCATCATCATCATCATTCTCTCCTCTCTATTTGTCCCTACTCTCTCCTCTCTCTGTCATTATTTTGCACTCCCACTCTTTGATCATAAAATGTTTAGACTTATTATATACTCTTATATACTCTAGGGATTTGTAATATAATTTGTATATGCTGATATTAAAAAGTATTTTCAAGAAAATACACAAAATACCTCAACTACAAAATACAATTCTTACATGTATTTCAAATAATATTTCAAAATACTCAAATGTATTTTGTAGCTGTATTTGAACTACATCAGCTAATTGTATTTTCCCCGTGATACATTTCAAATGTATTTTGTCTGAATGTAGTTTGTATTTCAGATACCGCAAATACAATTTTTCTGAAATACTGCCCAGCTCTGGGCACCATATAAAATCCTTTAAAATTCTTTTAAATCTCTTAAAATCCTTTATAGTATTCGGTAATCCCCTAAAATTCCATTAAATCTGACGAAATCTGACGAAATCTTTTCAAATCCGTGGATATACTTTCAAATCATTTTGAATGTCTTAAAATCCTTCGAAACCCCTTAAACCATCAAAACCCATTTTTATAGCTTAAATCCTTTAAACCCTTCAAAAACTGTAAAAATCCTTGAAATCACTTTACATATATTCAAAATCCCATAAAAATCGTTCATGATGTTTTAAAATCTGTTGAATTCTGTTAAAATCTCTAAATATCAGTTAAAATCTTCGAAATTCCGTGAAATATTTCGAAACCTGACGAAACCCCTTCAAATCTTTGAAATCCCTTTCAAATTCATGGAAATCTTTCCAAATCACTTGAAATCCCTTGAAACATATTAAAATCCGTAAAAATCTTTTTAATAGCAATTAAAATTTTCCAAAATCCCTTAAAATCCTTCATAATATACGGAAATTCCGTTAAATCTGTCGAAATCCCGTGAAATCATCGAAACCCCTTATTGTTTCTTAAAATCAGTTAAAATCATTTTAAATCTTTTAAAATCGTTTAAAATCCCTTCAAATCTACAAAATGTTATTTAAATCCGCTGATATCCTTCAAAATAGTGAAAATCTTTGAAATCGCTTTAAATATTCAAAATAACATAAGAATCGCTCATAATGCTTTAAAATCTGTGTAAATCTTTTAAAATCTCTAAAAATCCGTTAAAATCCTTAGAATTTCGTGAAATATTTCGAAATATTTTGAGATCCCTTCAATTTTTTTAAATCTCTTATAAATTCTTTTAAATCCGTGGAAATCATTCCGGATCTCTTGAAATTCCTTGAAATCTCTTTTAATCCTTTATAATATTCGGAAATCCCTTAAAATTCCATTAAATCTATCAAAACATGACAAAATCTTCTAAAACCCTTGGACATACTTTGGAATCTTTTAAAATCTCATAAAATCCTTTGAAATCCCGTGAAATCATTGAAACACCTTTATGTCCCTGAAATCCGTTAAAATTATTTAAAATCTTTGAAAATCTTTTGAAATCCCTTCAAATCTTCGAAATCTCATTACAATTCCCTGATATCCTGCAAAATTCATGACAATACTTTAGTATCACATTGAATACTATACAATTCTTTTAAATTCTGCGACTCATTTTTAAATCTCTTAAAATCCGTTAAAATCATTTAATATCTTTCAAAATCTCATTAAAATCCCCTGATATCCTGCAAAATTCGTGAACATACTTTGGTATCGCATGAAATACCTTAAAATATTTTGAAATCATGTGATTTATTTTGAAATGTCTTAAAATCCTGTGACTCATTTTAAAAACTCTTAAAATCCCTCAAAATCCTTTAAACACTGAAGATCCTTGAAATCGCTTTAAATATTCAAAATCCCATGAAAATCGCTTTTAATGCTTTAAAATCCGTGGAAATCTCTTAAATTCTCTGAAAACGTTAAAAATCCTTGAAATTCCGCGGAATATTTCGAAATACTAGGAAAGCCCTTGAAATCTCTGAAATCCAATCAATCTTCATTGAAATATTTCAAATCCGTGAGAATCTTTCCGAATCTTTTGAAATGACTTAAAATATTTTTAAATCCATTCAAATCTTTCAAAAGTCATTAAAAATTCCTCGAGATCCCTAAAAAAAAATGTTTAATATTTGGAAATGCTTTGAAATTCCATTAAATTTTTTGGAATCATGAGAAATCCTCTAAAATTTCGGGATATACTTTGGAATCTTTTGAAATCCCGTGAAATCCTTTAAATCTTATGAAATTCTTTCAAATCCCTTTAAATTTTCGACATTCCATTACAATTCCCTGACATTCTTCAAATTTTGTGAAAATACTTCGGTATCTCTTGAAATAAAATCTCGTGAATGCTTTTGAAATATTTCGAAATCTCCTCAAATCCTTTGAAAAATTGAAAATCTCTCTCAAATTGCACTAGGTAATTTCTTCAAACTCTTGAAATCTTTTTAAATCACTTGCAAGTTGTGAAACCTCTCGTAATCCTTAGGAATTGTTTGAAATACCTTAATTTTTTTTTAATTCCTGGAAATCTTTCAAAGTCCCTTGAAATTCTTTTAAAAGCTTTAGAAATTTCGCTAAATTTCGTAATAATTTTGTATTTCTTTGAAACACTTTGTAGTACTTTGAAATATTTTTAAGTCTTTTGAAATCTGTAGAAAGCCTTTAAAATCATGTTTACAGTAAAAGTGATTGATATATTCTTGATATATAGAGTAAAAAATATACAATCTAACGTAAGAATGGAGGGGGATGGGCGGTCACAAAATCTTACGAATTATTACAATAGGGGGTAGGCGAGGGGTATAAAATTTAAAAAAACATCCTTAATTAATGAACGTTCCTTACAACTTTGAAAAATAAAGTCAAGCGAAAATTTTTTGTTGGTATTCAAAAAAAAATGTTGTGTACTTTATATATTTGTGTAATTTTGTGTATTTTGTGTACTTCCTTAGAAGTACCCAAATAATTATTATGATTTTGGATTCTTACCTTTTGGTCATCAATTCGGAGATCGTCCATATCATCGAGCTTGCTTGGCATAGATATACTTGTTTTTCGAATTCTTGCTGCCAGACCTACAATCTCGGTTGTTGATGACGTATTCGACGAGTTTTCGTTATTGTGAGTCTCCGTTTTGGGTATAATTACGTCAATTTCATTGAAGGGTGACAAGGGAGGCTCTTTAACTGCAATATATTTTGAAAATCATTAAAATGAAGACATAGTTTATTTGAAGAGTAAAATTAGATTACTAATATGGTTATTGATCATTGTTATTCCGTACGAATAGACCGAAAAAAAACAATAACTTGGATAGGTCCCTCTTCCCTTTCAAATAAACATTTTTTCAAATAGAAACTTATTAAGAACGTATGGAATTGATTTTGTGTTTTTAAAAATCCTTAACTATCTGCAAATAATGTTTAAAGTGTGCAATAAATAAATTTGGCGTATTTACAAATTCGTAAATTATGAAAGTGCACTCAAGAATGTGTATTCGGCTAATCGCTGTTTAATAACTAAACAGATATCAGCAGTCAGCTTGAACGTAAATTTAAATGTCGGCGTGATAAGAGATCAAAGGAATTTATATTGTTTGATTTAAGATAATTAAAAACAATGGAACTAGCAGTTAATGTACGCACACGAAACGCGCGCTCATATTTCTGGGTTTTTATTTCCTAACATTAAAAATATAAACAATTTAAAAATCCATCACTAAACAAATTTTTGAATATCAAATTTTAAACATTTTCGAAACAATACTTTTAATAATGAATAATTTCGAATCAAATGCATTTTAATGTTTTTTAAAAATATATTAAACGATTTTTATTTGAAAATATTCCAATTTTAAATATTTTAGATGAGAAACAATTTTAAGAAAAGGTCAGTTTTTCGAATAGAATGAAAAGGAATTGAACTAGCATAGGTTTTGAAGTAGAGTGTTTAAAATTTAATTTTATATTTTGAATTGAGACATTTTTCTTCAAAAGCTCTCAAAATTGAAAATTTTCAGACCGAAATTTCGAAAATTGACAATTTCCTTAGAAAGCAGTTTAAATTTTATTATTTCCAATTCAAAGCGTTCAAAATTCAACAATTTTATTTTTCATTGAAGAATCCTGAAATTGAATGATTTTAGATTGAAAATTCGAAAATAGGGCAATTTAATTACGTTAAAACTGGAATATTGTCAAATTGAAAACTTTGAATTTAAATGATTTTCGATTTGAAGCAATTATAACTTGACGGTTTTAAATTGAAATCTAAATTAAATGTTTCAAAGTCGAAGCTTCTGAAATTCTAGAATTTCAAACTGTTATTACATAAGAAAAAAATAATTTGGAAAACAGCCAGAAATCACAGGGAGCCAGGTCATGGCTATATGGGGGCCTCCGAAGATACGTAAGTGCGTGTTTCACCAGAAATTGCTGAATAAGCTGCGATAATGGTCAGGTGCGTTTTCGTGGTGAAAGACCCAGTTGCCAATTTTCTACAAATTTTGATTTAAAATTTTCGAAACAATTTTTGGAATTCCGAGTTCGTCCTCTATCTGTCTCACTGTTAAACGAAGATTTCCATTAATTAACATTCACACTCGGTCCACATTTTAAAATGTTTTGGCCGTTGCGGGCCTGCTATAGCGAGGGTCACCAGCACACTCTTTCCGAATCATAATTATGGTTTCCGAACACGAATGGCCAAGTTTTTGGCAAAATGTATTGCATACACTTTAATCGGAGCGTTCCGTCATCCTGAAATGCGATGCGTACGTGGTGGAACGCAATTATGCACCGATTTTAGATTTTTTTTTAAATTCAGAACTTAATTTTTCAGAAAATGGTGAGAGCAGATTTTTTATTTTTTTGTTTATTTAAGTTTTATGTTAATGCAAACAGCGAAAAAAATGTCGATTTTTTTAATTTCATTTTTTATCTTTTAGACCAAATTTTTGTTATACTTCTCGTTTCTTGTATATAATACACAGGGATATCAGAAACATAAAAAAATTGTTAACTTGCAAAGTCAATTGTTATAAACAAATTGTATTAACAAATGATCGACATTAGGGGTTATTCGTCTTCAAAGTATATTTCTGCTCTGAAATCGCTTGCCTTCATCGTTAAGATGATACGTGGCCATTGAAATTTAATATTGAATGTTATTTGTTTATTTTATAAAGAAATGCACATTTTAGGTGTTTTTAGGCGAAAAGAAATTATTTTTTCTTCTCACCTTGCTAAAATTATATTGCCAATGATGTTTCTTCAAAAAGTTTTTGCCACTCATCAATATTTGTTCATTTTATAAACAAATTATATAAACAAATACACATTTTGGGTGTTTTCAAGCGAAAGAAATCGTTTTTTTTTTCGACCTTGCTGAAATTATATTGCCAATGATGTTTTTCTGAAAAAAATTTGCCACCCATCAATATTTGTTTATTTAATAAATAAATTATATAAATAAATGCACATTTTGAGCGTTTTTAAACGAAAAGAAATCGATCTTTCTTCTGACCTTGCTGAAATTATATTGCTAATGACGTTTTCTGAAACAAATTTTGCCACCCATCAATATTTGTGCATTTTATAAACAAATTATATAAATAAATGCGCATTTTAGGAGTTTTTAAGCGAAAAGAATTTGTTTTTTTTCCTCTGAACTTGCTAAAATTATATTTTCAATGATGGTTTCTAAAAAAAATTGATATGCATTAATATTTGCTTCTTTTATAAACAAATGATATAAAAAATGAACATTTTAGGCGTTAACCTAATTCGTTTTTAAAGTGAACAAATAGTGAGGCATGACAATATTTCATCTAGGCAATTCATTGTCAATATAGTTTGAACAATAATAGAAGAAAAACGATTTCTTTCTACCTATAAATATCTGCAATGTACATTTGTTTATATAATTTATTTATAAAATGAACGATTAGCGGTGCTTGGCAACATTTTTCGATAGAACATCATTGGCCATATAACTGCAACAAGATCAGAAGAAGAAACGATATTTTCTCGCTTAAAAACTCCTTATATGTGAATTTATTTATATAATTTGTTTATAAAATAAGCAAACATTAAAGCATGGCGAAATTTTTTCAGAAATCATCATTGGCAATATAATTTCAGCAAGGTCAGATTAAAAAACGGTGTATTTTCGCTGAAAATCGCCCAAAATGTGCTTTTGTTTATATAATTTGTTTATAAAATGAAAAAATATTGATGGGTTGCAAAATTTTTCCTCGAAAACATCATTGGCCTAATAATTTCAGCAAGGTAAGAAGAACAAACGATTACTTTTCGCTTAAAAACGCCCAAAATGTGTATTTGTTTATATAATTTGTTTATAAAATGAACAAATATTGATGAGTGGCAAAATTTTTCTTCAGAAAACATCATTGGCAATATAATTGCAAGAAGGTTGAAAGAAAAAACTGTTTCTTTTCGCCTAAAAACGCCCAAAATGTGCATTTGCTTATATAATTTGTTTATAAAATAGAAAAATTTTAATGAGTGGCAAAAATTTTTTCAGAAAACCTCATTAGCAATATAATTGCAACAAGTTCGGAAGAAAAAACGGTTTCTTTTCGCTTACAAACGCCCAAAATGTGTATTTGTTTATAAAATAAACAAATAACATTTAATCTCAAATTTTAATGGCCACGTATCATCTTAACGATAAAGGCAAGCGATTTCAGAGCAGAAATATACTTTGAAGACGACTACCTCCTAATGGCGATTATTTGTTAATACAATTTGTTTATAACAATCAACTTTGCAACTTAACATTTTTTTATGTTTCTTATACCCCTGTGCATTAAATCCAAGGGACGAGAAGTATAAGAAAAATTTTTTCTAGAAGATAAAAAGTGAAATTAAAAAAATCGACATTTTTTTCGCTGTTTGCATTAATATAAAAATTAAATAAACAAAAAAATAAAAAATCTACTCTCACCATTTTCTGAAAAATTTAGTTCTGAATTAAAAAAAAAAATCTAAAATCAGTGCATAATTACGTTCTAAATGTCATTTTGAACCTCGTTTTCCAATTTCACCCCACTGTGAACTGGTACAAAGTTAGAGCACAAGATCGGATACTTTCCGGATAGAACTCGTAAGTCGTTAAAAAATATTAATTTTAAAATTGTGCACCCCGCTTTTTTAAATTCACTCATTTTAATCTTAAGTTCATAGAGCATTTCCATACAAGGGCAGCAACTTCATATTGAAGAAAATTTGATAAGATGTCAAACTGACGAATAATAATGAACTGTCACATTGGCATGATAGAAAAAGTCACGAGACAAAATACACGCGAAAATTGAGTGAAAAAATAATGTTAATGTTTCTCATATAAGATTCCAAAAATTTTGTATCGACATTTTATAAAATAAATAAATGCGCTTTCCATGCTTTGTGACTAGTTTAAAGATAATCTTCAAGACATAAGAGAAGGGATTTAAAGCCAAATATTGCTGGGTTAAAACTCCTACATTAAAATACAGGTATAAAGAAAGACAAAATTGAACTTTAACCTCGAAAACGTTCTCACATTTTAGAGTATATTTTAATAATTTTTAAACCAAATTGGATATATTTGTTTTATTTATTAATATTTCTAATTGTTAAAAAGTATGTATTTATTTCTAATGAGCCGGAAAGAAAGTCGTTTGGAAATATAATTTTGAATTGTGAATTTTTTTCATGCTCTGATTTTGGTGCATGAAATTATTCATAAGAAAGTAGATTTTATTTCGATCTTAAATAAAACTTTTAAAGTAGACACTAGTTCTTTTAATTGAGGACAAATAATTTTTACCCCAATTTATCGAAAGAAATCTTTTCATTTAAATTTTGTACAAAGGATGTTTCAAATATTAACAATTTTAGAAATGTATAATTTTTCAGATTGTTTCTTTTCTATTTAGAAAATGTAATAATCTGAATAGATTGGTTCAGAATCATTCACAAAAAAATACATTTTCTTTGAGGTATTCTAATGCTTTTATAAATGCACAGAACTTTTTCCTGAGTTAAAAATTACGATTTTTATCCCCGTTTTAAAAAATTTCCCTTTTTTCCTGTTTTCAAGAAACTTACCCTTTTTTCGTTTTTCCACTTAAATGTGATTTGAATTAATAGAATCAAATAAGAAAATCCAACTTTTTTTGGTTGGCGGTTTATTATTTTTAATTCAAAAGTCTACTATTATATTTTTGTTTCAGAATTTATATCTTTTGTGAAAAAATCCTACTATTTGGTTAAAGATTTTAATATTTTGTTGAAACTTTTTTGAGTTGAAAATTATTTTTCTTAACTGAAAATTCAACTAATCCATTTTTGACAGAAAAATAATCGTTTTCAGTTGAAAATTCAAATATTAAATTTTATATTCAGAATTTATATTTTTTGGATTAAAATTCAACTACTGTGTTGAAATTTGAACTACTTTGTTCAAAATGCATTTTATTAGTTGAAGATTTATTTATTTTACTGATCATTGATTTTTTCTGATTAAATATTAATGTTTTAAACTGAAAATTTAACTATTCCACTTTTGGTAGAAAATTGATCGTTTTTAGTTGAATATTCAACTTTTTTGGAAAGAATTCGTATTTTTGACTAGAAAATTAACAAATTAGATTGAAATTTTTTCTCTCTGTCGACTGAAAAATCCTTTTTGGTAGAAAATGCAACTATTTTGTTAAAAATTCGTCTATTTGATTTTAAAATGCATATCTGCTGGTAGAAATTTGATTTTTTAAAATTAAAAATGCAACTGTTTGATAAAAAATTGATCTGGTTTTGTTGAAATATTAACTATTATATTTTTCGTTAAGAATCATTATTTATTGATTGAAAATTCAATTAATGCATTGAAAGTTCAACTTTTTTCAATTCTTTTTTTGCGAATATTCATAATTTTGGACACTAAAAAGTTCGTATTTTTGGCTTGTAAATGCAACTATTTGGTTGAAAGTGCAACTATCTTTGGTTGAAGTTTAATCTTTTTTGTTTGAAAATTCGACCATTTGGTTGAAAATTCATCTTTGTTGGTTGAAAATTCAAGTATTTCGTTAAAACTTTAACCATTTTGTTAAAAATTTGTCCCTTTTGCTTACAAGTTTAAAAATTTAGTTAATATTTAATTTGGTGGTTGTTGATAATGTATCTATTCATTGCAATTTAATTATTTGTTGAAAATTCAACTATTTGGTTACAAATTTATCTGTTTTGTTGAAATATTAACTATTGTATTTTTTGTTAAGAATTAATGTTTATTGATTGAAAATTCAATTACTTGGCTGAAAATTCAACTATTTTGTTGACAATTTAATTATCTGTTGGAAATTCAACTGTTTTGTTAAAAAGTCATCTTTTTGGCCGCAAACTCACTTTTTTTTTGAAATTCGTCTTTTTGGATAGATAATTCATTCTTTTATATTAAAAATTGATCTTCTTTGGCAGAAAATCTCTTGGGTTGAAAGTTCATGTTTCTTGGTTAAAAATTCAAGTTTCTCCTAGAAAAATCTTCTCTTTGGCTTCAAAATTCTATTGTTTGGTTAAAAACTCAACTGTTTGTAATTAAAGTTTTATTGCTTTTGTTTGAAAATTCGACCATTTGGTTGAAAATTCATCTTTGTAAATTGAACATTCAGCTATTCTTTTGAAAATTCAACTGTTTTGTTGAAAGTGCAACATATTTCGCCTTGAAATCTTAAGCGTTTGATATTTCATTCAATATGGTACCTATACATTATTTTGTTTAAAGGAATTTATTCCCCTATATTCGTGAAAAATCATCCTTTTTCCCTGTTTTGAGTGTTTATTTCAGACGTTTCTCAAACGAAACCAAATACAAAAATTTAACGTAACAGTGGGGGTAGGTGTCCATATTTGTTACGTCACTCTGGAGGGTTCAAGCTTTGTGTGATGATCTGTGACGAAAAAAGGAAGGGGTGGAAAAAGTGTTGAAAATAGCATGTCCTAGTTTTTGAACGGACCCTAATAATAATATCGAAAATGATAAATTGATCTGGAACACTATTTCTCGCAGCATGTGCGACTGTTCAGCAGAAAAAAGAGACGTAAATGACATACAAGTTCCCCTACTTCCATTATCAAAATGCTCAGGACAAACTTTTGAAGAAAAAAATGGAAATTGTCCACAAAACAAAATATTTGACTGCAAGGATGTTTATGGAACAAGACTTTTAAAATCAGAACCTGCATTGCCTCTTTGTAATGAACTTCAGCAACCATCAAGTTCAGAATGCTCGAGCACTTCCACAAGAATAGTATTATTAAAAATAAATTTTACTCATATATTTTGTAGTTTTGTTTTCCGACTTTACAAGAAAATTATCATTTCCAATTTTTAGTACAAATTCATAGACCCTCGTGTGTTCAAGTTTATGAGGACAGGGGAAGAGGAAGAACCTCAACATTCTCCAATTATATGTGAGCCTTGTATACCAGATGAAGAGGAAGAAGTAGTCGAGGAAGAACCGGATGTGGAGTGCACTTTAGCGATCATAAAACCGGAAGCGGTGATTCATCGGAAAGAAATTGAACGCAGGATTTATGAAGAAGGATTCGAGGTATATCAGACAAGGTGGATAAAATTGACGCCAGAGCAAGCTTCGGAGTTCTACTATGATAGTTATGGGCAAATTAATTTTGCTCATCTCGTTGCGTATATGGCTTCCGGACCAATTGTCGCGATGGTCTTAGCTAAGCATCAAGCCGTACAGGATTGGCGAATGATAATGGGACCAACGAAGGTAATTTTCTTATTTGTAAATTCCATATCATTTATACAATAGGTATCATTTCAAGTAAGACTAATCTTCGCAAATAAGGCAAGCTAGATTTTTATTACACTAATTTTCTACTTTTATATTGTAACAGGTTTACGAATCTTTTTTGTAGCTTTTGAAGCTTATTTTAAAACAGCAGACTGTGATGTTTACTGGTATCAAATGTTACGATCTTAAAATCCAGTGTTACTAAAAGACAATTCTTGAAAATCAAATGGTACCAGATGATACCACTTCATAATAAAATGGTACCAAATGTTAAGTTCTTAAAATCAAGTGGTGCCAAATAATATTATTCTAAAATCAAGTGGTATCAAAAGATACAACTTCAGAATAAAGTTATATCAACAGTTAGCACTTCAGATCGAGTGGTGTCAAATGATATTACTTTAAAATCCAGTGGGACCAAAAGATACAATTTCAGAATCAAGTTATAGCAACAGTTACCACTTCAACTTAGGTGGTACCAAATGATATTACTTTGAAATCAAGTGTTTCCAAAAGATACAACTTCAAAATCAAGTTATACCAATAGTTACTACTTTAAATTAAGTGGTATCAAATGATATTACTTCAAAATCAAGTGATACCAAATGATGTTACTTGAAAATCAAGTGGTACCAAAAGATACAACTCCAGAATCAAGTTATATCAACAGTTACCACTTCAAATCGAGTGGTGCCAAAAGATACAACTTAAGAATTAGGTTATATTAACACTTCAAATCAAGTGGTATCAAAAGATACAACTTGAGAATCGAGTTATATCAACGGTTACCACTTCAAAATAAGTGGTACCAAATAATATGATCTTAAAATCAAGTGGTATCAAAAGATATTATAAATGAATTGGTTCCAATAAATGCCACTTCAAAATTAAGCGGTACCAAAATAACAACTTTAAAATCAAGTAATATCACAGATACCACTTCAAAATTAAAAGTTGCCAAAAAATACGATTTAAAAATCAACTGGTACCAGCAGATGCACTTAAAAATTAAGTGTTATCAAAAGACACAACCTCAGTGCTCGGATCAACGAGAAGGCTTTGAATAATCAGTAGTATAAAATTCCAAAAAAGGTCGCATGGACTTTCGATAAAAGTCGACAAAAAGTCGCAGTTAAAGATAATGTAGAAAAACAGTATCAGATACTGAATGACTGAAATAATAACTTTCTTTATTTAGGAATATAGAGTACATAATTCTTATTTATTATCAAATATTCTTTGCACAATCAAAATAAACTTTAAATTAAAATTTTTTTCAACAATAGTCATTCAGTTTGAAGGATGCCAAATCTGGGTTTAAAATATTTCTTCTTGAACTGTAAAACTTGTCAATTCGAATTATTTTCAAATGAAAGAAGTTTATAATTTACATTCATTTTTAACACTTTAAACTTGAAAATATTCAGCAAAGAAGGCTTTAAATTTGAGAGTATAACTTGATTATGAAATTATTCATTTTTTAATAATTCAGACTTCACAGACCAAAATGCTCTTGAAACAGGGGAAATAGAATTTCAATATGAAATGCTTTGAATTCCTAATATTTCAAGTCGAAATATTATTCAAGAAATATTTTTCAAGAAAATGGTCGAATTTTCAAGCAAAAGAGATGAATTTTCAGCCCAAAGACGAAATTTTAAACCCGAAAATCAAATAGTTGAATTTAAAAAGATAATGATAATTTTGAACTAAACAGTTGCATTTGCAACCAACTAGTTGAAAACTTTCAGATAAAAGAGACGAATTTTTAACAAAATAATTGAAGGATTATCCAAATAGTTGTATTTTCAACCTTCATAGATGAATTTTTAACCAAATGGTCAAATTATCAAAAAAATGATTCAACTTCAACTAAAAAGTTGAATTTTCAAGCCAAAAAGATGAATTCTCTAAAAGACGGTGGGACTATCAACCTGAACGATTTAATTTTCAACAAAAAAGATAATTTCCAACGAATCAAGATAGATTTTCGACCAAATAGGTGAATCTAAAAATAAAATGAATTTTCAACCCAATAGATGCATTTACAACCAAATACTGGAAATTTCGATCAAAAGAGACGAATTTTCAATAAAACAGTCGAATTTTCAACCAAAAAAGATTACTTTTGAACACAATTATTGAATTTTGAAATAAAAAGTTTCATTTTCAACCAAATAGTTTGTCTTTATTAGGAGACAATTTTTCAACAAAACAGATGAATTTTTAACGGAATAGTTCAATTCTTATGCCAAGAAGATGCATTTCTTACAAAACAGTTAGATTTTCAACATAAAGTTAATTTTGAACCAACAAAGATAAACTTTCAACCAAAAAAGATGACTTTTCTACCATAAAAGAGGCATTTTCAATCCAAAAGGGTGCATTTTCAATCCAAAAGGTTGCATTTTCTATCCAAAAAGGCAAGTTTTCAACAAAACAGTTAAATCTTCGACCAAAAATGATCCATTTTCAACAAAATTGTTAAATTTTCAACAAAATAATTACATTTTGAACCAAATAGTCGAATTTTTAACTAAAGATTAATCCAGTTTGAATTTGAGCGAAAAAATTAGAACTAAGTGTAGCAAACTTCTGAGAAAAACGGAAAAAGTCTATTAGTCGCATTTTTCTTTAAAAAATCGCAAAAAGTCGCATTTTTTCAAAAAAGTCGATACAAGTCTAAAAAGTCGTACGATCCGAGTCCTGCACTTTTAAAATCCAGTGGTATCAATCATTGCAACTTCAAATCAAGTGATACCAAATAATAAAATCTTAAAATTAAGTAGCAGCAGAATATATAACTTTAGTTGAAGAAATACCAACAGAAACTACATCAATGTGAAATGGTACCAACGGATTCCACTTTAAAATCAAGTGGTACCAACAGATACAACTTCAGAATCGAGTAATACCAACAGAGACCAACTGATGTGAATCAGTAAATTGATATTAAGAGTCAGAACTTAGAATATCTTGGTCCACGATTTATTAGTTTATAAAAACTAGAAAAACACGATTATGTTGTATTGCCTCAGGCAATTTTGAAATTAAAATGTAAGACTTAACTTAAAGCAAAATATTTTATTTCATAGTATCTATCATCTAAAATAATAGAGAAGGAAATCAAGCACAATATTTTTGATAATTGATGAAAACTGATATCTTAATTTCAGAAATAATAAATAAATATACATATATATCATTTTTGTACAATATATAGACGATCAAGACGTTGCATTTTTGTTCAAAAATATACCAACTGCCGGCAAAAAACACTAACATAACCTAAAGTTGTTGAAATTTGTCAGTTTGATTTTTGAAGTCAAATGCTTTTTATTTTAACTAATATTTTTTAGTTAAAAACGTTAACATGCCCTACTAGTGTTCAAATATTGTGAATATTCTCTGAAATCTGACTTTTTATTATTAACAGCATCAATTTTAGACGAAAAACACTAACATAACATAATAAAAAATTGTTTAAAATTGTAAATCTTCTTTTAAACCTAATGTTTCTTGTTCAAAATAACTTCCAAACTTTTGTATTTTCTTTCAAATCTATATACCGATTTCAGATTAAAAAACCTATCATAACCTAAAATTGTTCAAAATTTGTAATCTTCTTTGTAATCCAATCATTTTTTATCAAAAGTACCGATGGCCGGTATGAAGCGCCAACAAAACCAAAAATTGTGAATTTAATTATTCTGAATGATAATCTGAAGATTAATCATGATCTAAAAAATACTTATGATTTTTTTGGTTAAAAATACCAATTTTTGACGATAACAGCAAACAAGAAAATGATAAAAAATTGTTAACATAACTTTGAATTGTTCAAAAATAGTACAAATCTTTTTTGAAATTTATATCGATATTTCCGGCAAAACCCGCTGGTCTAACTCTTGTTTAAAATGATTTTACTAAAAATACCGATTTCCGATGTAAAATGGCAACAGAATAAAAAATTGTAAATAAATTTATTCTAAATAATAACCTGAAAAATAATGATAATCTGAAAAATCCTATGATTTTTTTGTTAAAAATGCCAATTTTTAACGACAACCACTAACAGAAAATAACCAAAAATTGTTCCACATTAGAAATCTTCTTTATTATATAATTATTTTTGTTTGAAATAATCGATTTCAAGTGAAAATCATTAACATAACCTTAAATTGTTCGAAAACGGTAAAAATCTTTAAAATTTATATCGACATTTCCGGTGAAACCCGCTGGCTTGACTCTTCTTTGAAATTTAACTATTTTTGTACAAAAAATAATAATTTTCAGTAAGGAACGTTAACATAACCTTGAATTGTTCAAAAATTGTAATAATCTTCTTTTAAATCTATACGTCGATATTTCCGGTGCAAACTAAACCTAAAATTGTACAACAGTTCTAAATCTTTTTTGAAATGATTTTTTACTAAAAAAAACACATTTTCGTTGTGAAATGCCAACATAAACTAAAATTGTACGAAAGTTGTGAAATTTCTTTGAAATTAAATTTTTCTCATTTTTAAAATTTTTGATTAACAACCGATTTCTTATGAAAAACGTGAATAAAACCTAAAACAGTTAAAAAATTGAACATCTTGTTTGAATTATAATGATGTTTGTTGTGAAATATAAATTGTTGGCGTAACCTAAAATTGATAGAAAAGTATGGACCGTATGGACCTTTAAAAACTAATATTTTTTGTTTAAAAATGTCAATTTCCGGTAAAAAAAAAACGCTAACAAAACTGAAAAACGTAACTTGGTGAAAAATTTGAAATCTTTTCAATCTAATAATTTTATAATAAAAATACTCATATTTGGTTCAAAACGCTAATATAACCCAAAATTTACGAAATGTGGGAATTTTGATGAAGATCTTTATTTAAAAATGCTCAGCACTTCCAGTGAAAGAAACTAACACAACCTGCAATTTTTAGTAATTTCAAGTCTTCTTCGAAACTTTATCATTTTATATGACAATTCTTTTCAACAAATACTAACTTCTAGCACTAACAAAGAACATGTATAATATTTTTAATAATTTATCAGATAATTTGAAAGTTTTGCTTCAACCTCACAAGAATATTAAATAGCACAATTGTTTTTGAATTCGCATAAGGTTTTCTATAATTTTCCTTATCAATCAGGATTATTTGTAGATTTAATTTTAAAATTTTTAATGTAAGATACAAAACAACTTCAAGTAATGAAAAGGTAAACAGCTTTTCAACAACAATGAGTGCGGGATTTTCGAGTCATATCGTTACACCACTTTTCTTAGATAGGCTCAAAAATGTTTACAAATTAAGGAAGTTAATTAATTTTATCGCAGGTTGTAGAAGCTCGTTTATATTTTCCCGATAGTATTCGTGCTAAATTTGGACGAAGTGGTGAGGAATTCAAAAACGTTGTGCATGGTAGCCAAAATCGTGAACAAGCAGAAAAGGAAATCCACTTTTTCTTTCCTGAATGTGAGATTTATAATTTTATTTTATACAGAAATTTAAGAAGATTTCAAATGAAATAGAATTTAGATTTAAAAGTTTGTTTTTAATAATCCAATCAATTATATTTTAGTTATCGTTGAGCCACTTCTCAAAGGAGAAATGGCTGCGGATTATTTATGGGAGGTTGTTAACACGGTTCTAGTAGAAGGCCTGAGTTTGGTAAGTTAATTATTTCTACATAATTTTTAAATAAATATGAAAAAATTAATAATGCTTTCATCAACTATTTTGAAGTGTTGCAAGGTGAAACCAGCAGATCCAATACTTTGGTTAGCAAATTGGCTTCTTACAAATAATCCCTACAAACCAAAAATGCCAGAGGATCTCACTCTTATTCCAACATAAAGTGAGAAATAAGAAATTTAAAATAGTTCAAAATTACTTCAAAAATAATAATTATTTTACCTGCCTGTTCCTCAATTTTGCAGCGCGTCTGAGGCGATGGAGATCTTCTATTTCGCCTTCGACCGGAAGTTAAAGGACTATACCTATCACAAATAGAAAAATAAAATGTACTTTATGTAACAAATATGTTTCAAAATTTATTTTATTAATGTTGTACTTTCTCACCTGGATTGTACCAGTTCTTGGACAATAGATTCCAGCGGATCTTTATCAACTTCTGGTTTTAAACCAACATTGTTCTTAGAAGTATTGTCACTGGGATATTCCTCTACCGTAATTGTTATGTTGCTCGGAAAATGATGTTCAAAAAAAGCAAAATTTTGCTGATCACCTACGGGAATATTTTCACGTGGACAAGGTGAACTTCCGTTAAATTTAATGTCAGGATTTGTTTCTTTTTCATTCGCAAAGCGTACTCGTGCTGTATCATTGACTGAGTTATCAACATTGGTATTATTTTTGAAGCCGTCGGGAAAATCAATTTCAGCCTTTCTCTTTTTTCTATTCTTCGTTCTGGGTTGTTCAACAGGTTCATCCGAAGAAGTAGATTCTGGCTTTATACCATTTGTTGGAGATCTATTGAAAATATAATAGAGAGATGAAAAGTTTTTTAGTTTTTAAATAAACCGTATTGTTATTATAGGGCGGATTTAATTAATCTAATTATTTTAATTAATTTCAACAATTATTGCTAACTTTTTTTTCGGCGGTAATAAACTTTATTGTAAGAGTTGGCCTTCCTATTGAATCGTAAGACTGAACGAAGATTTTTTAAATTACCAAAATGGCCGCCAATTATTCTCTTTCACATACGGTACGTGATCGAAGTTGTAATTCGTAACTCAATGCGCATCTCGTTCGACCTACAAATACGATGTTTTAAAACAATGTTTGAATAAGAATTTTGTAATTTTCAATATACCGCAACAGAAGACTCAAAAATTTCCTGTATAAACAACGTTTTTAATTTTGAAAAAGGTGTATTAAAATTATATTAGAAACGTATTTAACATTTTCAACCGTGATATTTTGTTCATCATTTTCATATTCGCGTTTAGAAATTATAATAAATAATAAGTAATAAAAAATAAGAAATAAATGATAATAAATTACTTAAAGTTTTTTGGGTGTCTGCGAATCACTATAAAATTAAAGTTAAAAAGATTTTATTGTAAACAGTTGTTTATCAGCGCAATCTAGTGCTTACTTAGTACATTAAATGTAAAAAAGTTTATGTAACTTTATTGAGAATTGTAACAGTATTACTTGTAATTTACCTAATAATATTAGTAGTACCTAGTAGTATTAGGATATTAATATTAAACGTAATAAACCAAAATTCACGAAATAATAATAATAAAAATAAATGAATAAACAAATAAGGGGTCATCCACAGATTACATCAGGAGATTTGATGAA
>CAKNYM010053539.1:624086-667079 GCA_932195095.1 Andricus curvator | reverse complement strand
CAATAACAATAACAATTTTTTGTTAAAAGTTCATTATTTTCGATTCAAAAGTCTACTATTAAACTTCTTCTTAAGAATTCATCTTTTTTGGTTAAAAATTTCACTATTTAGATCAAAACTTAATTATTTGGTTGGCAATTCAACAATATTGTTAAAAAGTCATCCTTTTTGGTAGAAATTGAACTATTCACTTAGTTAAAAATTCATTTCTTTCGTCAAAAATTTCACTAGTTAGTAGACAATTCGGTTTTTTCTTGTTTGAAAATTATTTTTTTTTAACTGAAAATTTAACTATTCCAGTTTTGTTTTAGAATTGATCATTTTTAGTTAAAAATTTAACTAAGAGATTGAAAATTCATATATTTTGTTAAAACTTTGACTTTTTCGGCAGAAAATTAATCCTCTTGGTTGAAAATTTCACTATTTAAATACAAATTTATGTATTTTGTTGAAAATACGTCTTTTTTCTAAAAAAATTAATTTCTTTGTTAAAAATAAGAGTGCTTTGTTCAAAATTAATCTGTTTTAGTTGAGGATTTAAGTATTTTGTTGAAAATTCGTATTTTTATGAGTAAATTCAACTTTTTTGTGTAAATTCAACTGTTTTTGATTATAAATTAGAATATTTTTTGGTTGAAATATCAACCATTACATTTTCTGTTCAAAATTCATATTTTTATGTTATAAATTCAACTCACTGGTTAAAAGTTGAACTTGAACTAAATTGTTGAAAATTAATTTTTTTAGTATATATTAATTTTTTCAACTGAAAATTTAAATATTTGGTCGAAAATTTAACGGGTTGAAAATTAACTTTTTTCGAAAATTCAAATGCATTGTTGAAATTTCATCTTTTTGGCTTGAAAATTCAACAATTCGATAGAAAATTAAACTATTTGGTAGAAAAATCAACTTTTTTGCTGAAAATTAGTTTGTTTTAATTGAACATTAATTTTTACATGAAAATTTAACTATTTCATTTTGCGTCAAATATGTATCTTTTTTAGCTAAAAAATTCAACTAGTTGGTTGAAAATTGAATTAATTTGCTTAAAAATCGCCTCTTTGGGTAGAAAATTAATCGCCTTGGTTGAAAATTTAGCTATTTGTTTAAAAATGTATATATTTTGTTAAAAATGCATCCTTTTTGTTAGAAAATTAATATTTTTGGTTGAAGATTCAACTATTCGGTTAAAAACGTATGTATTTTGCTAACAATTCATCTTTTATATTAGAAAAATGATCTTTCTTAAATTTTCATCTTTTTGTTTAAAATTTCAACTGTTTTGTAAAAAGCTTCTCTTTTTGGCTTGAAAATTCAACATTTTCGACGAGAATTTTTTTATTGAGCAACATGGTTAAAAATTCAACTGTTTTATAGAAAGATTCAACTATTTTGTTGAAAATTCGACTTTTTTAAATTCAACTGTTTTTGATTTAAAATGAAAATCTTCATTTGGTTGAAATTTAAACTATTACATTTTTTGTTGAGAATTAATTTTTTTTTTGGTTGAAAATTAAAATACTTGATTGAAAGTTGAACTTTTTTATTAATTCATAAGAAACAGTAAGATCATGTGATATTTAAATTAATCAAACTCTCAGGACTGTACCTATGACAAAGTTGTTGATGAGTTGCAACTTTATGATTGAATGCTTCGTGTGTAATTAAATAACATTCGTAATTAAATTCATGACGAAATAATTCTAAGCGGATGTAGTGCCAGGCGGTACCTCAATTTCCTATTCTGTTTCCTCCTTTTTAGAGTCAGTCAGGTGATGTGAAGACTTACATTTAAATTAGCCCCACTACGACTGAAATTATTTCTCTAATTTACAATTATATTCAACTTAATTATATTCATAATTTATAATTTACCTTTGAATGTTTTGCAAATTGCATGCTGAATGAGATTCGAATTGTCTTCTGCCTTCGGGATAAGAAAAACTTGCAGAACTTGTTCCAGGTTTGTACCAGGGCGATGGTATCTTGATTGGATTTTTGGGCAGGGGCCAATTTTGACTTCCGTTCTCAGGAGAAGTGGGTATTTCCGATAGGGAAATTCCGCGTCGCGTCGCCAATCGAATCGGATCGACACTAGCCACTTTGACATCCCAGGGATCGACGATGGAGAGCAGCACTTTCTGCACCGATTGAAAAGAGACGTAACTACACTGACTCTAAGTGATCTAAAGTGTGGGAGTGGACTTGTTAAGGCTTATTACCATCATGCTTGATCTAGAGTCTACTCAGCTATGCACACTCAAACGGGAAAGTTTTTATTTCAAATGCAAATTAAGAAAACAATTTTTTAATTAAGATTGAAAAGAATTTCAATTTCTCATGAATAATTTTTGCTAACTAAGCAGGAAAAATATTCATAATTAAAAAATAAAATTCAAAACAACCTCACTTTTCGGCTCATTAGAGACAAGAATAACATAATGAAAAAAGAGGGAGAAAAGGGGAAAAAGTTAACCAAAAACCAACCACTCACTTTTCCTTTCTCCGTCCTTTTTATACGACGAGGGGACCAACATGTTTCGAGGTCAATTTAAACCTCCTCATCAGGGATTATTTATAGGGAATAACTAAAGGTATGAAAAATTAATGTAACCTGTAAGGAAAATATTAATTAAAAATTGATTAAGTTTAATATAATCAAAATTATTCATTGAGAAATTGATTGTTTAATAGAAAAGAAAATTATTCTATAATCAAGTCAAAGAAATTACTTTAACCAATTAATTACTCTATCCCATACTTTGTTATATCTTGAGAGGTCATTTTTTAAATTGAGAGCCTTGTTACCTTCTCTCTTTATAAATAACATCTCTATGAATTATCTCTTCTTCCGATTTCTTTGATGATAAAGAAATTTAATATCATTCCAAATAAAATCATGACCATGTGTAACCTTATGTTTTGAAAAGACTATGTCTCAACAATTCATTTTATCTTAACATTCAAAGACTGTATCTGTGAATTGCATTCCTTGATAGTCAAATTTAAGAGAGATTTTTTTGTATTATAAATTATTACAGTATTTATATCAAAATTTTCTTTGTTTCTTTTGTTTTTGAAATCAAAGCTAACATTTTTATTGATGTCAAAAATCTTCTTAGGAAAAACTCCATGAATTTTGCATTTGATCAAAAAGTACTTGTTGTAAAATTATTGACCTTAATTTATTACTTATTAAGTGAAATTGTTTGATATTTTTCACAGGTCTACCTATCACATCAATCCCATTACCCCAATTTCCGTCAATTTCATTAAAATCCATTCTTGTAACAAAAAAACAATCAATTTCACAAAACTTTTAAAAAAATCATTTTATAATTCTCTCTTATTTAAAAAAAATGTTAACTCCCTGTGTTTGTTTCTTTTTGCGTAAATCCAAAATAACACGTATTTGTTTTTGTCCTTTTCACACTTCCGAATACACTATTTAAAGTGTATAAAAATTGTTTTAAAAACACAATGTATATGTTACACAACATAGTTTCCAAAATTATTATAATTATTTTCAGAAAGACACTTTGAAAATTTTAAATTTAACTTTTATTTAACAAAAATCTAAGCATTAAATTGGAACTAAATATTACCGATGTGTGGTGTATAAAATCACGCCTAATACTAAAGTTGAGTTTCGAAGGAAACTCTCAGAATTTGTCAGATTTTCAGAAAAGCTATTAGTAAATTTAAATTGACCTCGAAACATGTTGGTCCCCTCGTAGTATAAAAAGGACGGAGAAAGGAAAAAGTGAGAGGCTGGTTTTTGGTTGACTTTTTCCCTTTTTCTCCCTCTTCCCGGTAAGAAGAGAAGAATTCAAAAAAATTCAGAATCTGAATTCCCATTAATACGTGCATTTTCCTTCATCGAAAGTTCCACCAACGAGTAGAAAAAAAAGCAAAACCTATTCCTTTTAATCGACTTGGAAAAATTTAATGGAAGCGTATTGGAAGGAATTAAAAAGTGGAGAAATGTCAAAGAAATAATAGAAAGGAATAGAATAATGTAACTTTTAAGGCGAAACTGTGAATTGAAATAAATGCATTTTTAAAAATAAATAAGTATTGTATTTGGGTAAATTATGTGAACATTTTTTTATTAATCTATCGAACAGAAACATATTTTGACTGATTTCATATGAAATCTGTCTTGGAACACGCACTACTGCTGTGCAAATTTGCATGGATTGCGCAGCCACACAAAAAAAGTATACGGAGTCAAAAAAACGATCTATATAACATTGCAGTAATATTGGTCCAGCATAGTCGAAATCCAAATTTTTTTAATTTTCTGCTTACCATTTTTTTGTTTTTACTTTGAATTTTTGGTTTAGGTTAAATTTTTGCAACTTGACTGCTAAACATTTGAAATCGTTTTTATGGTTTAGGAGAGGAGAGAGGAGATGTTTAGTGGCCAACTTGCACAAATTTAACCTAAACCATAAATTCAAAGTCAAATACAGAAAAAAGTGGTAAGCAGAAAACGGTATAGATAAAGGATGAAAAGTTAAGACAATATAAAATATTATTATTAAAATCACTCCACCGTTATGGTAGACAAAAAAATTGAAATTTCCAAACTTATATTCCACAAAAACGAATAGAAACTATGCAAGTGCAGATATTTTGGAGACAGATTACAAGGAATTAAAATAATCGAAAATGAAGCATGTCAGAATGAAATTAAAAATAACCATGACAAAAAAAATTGAAATTTCCAAACTTATGTTGCACACGGAGGAATAGAAACCATGTCAGCGCACACATTTTTTGGACGGATTAGAAAGAATTAAATTAATCGAAAATACAGCATGTAAGTATGGGATTAAAAATAACCATGAGAGGTGTGTCTACTGCTCGCATTAAGAGGAATTAAAAAAATGGAAAATACGTACGCCTGCATGGAACACAACACAAGTGGCAATCGTTAAGGAAATAGAAAAGAATTGGTTTCGGAGATAAACCTATTCTTTCGTTGGGCACTTCTCCCGATGGAAAATTAGCACATTCAAAAAAATTAAATAATACGCACTCTTTCGTTTATATCTGAAAATATTAATTTTTCTCTATTCTTCTCTTCTTACCGGGTTTTTTCATTACGTTATTCTTGTCTCTAATGAGCCGAAAAGTGAGGTTGTTACGAATTTTATTTTTTAATTATGAATATTTTTCCTGCTTAGTTAGCAAAAATTATTCATGAGAAAATGAAATTCTTTTCAATCTCAATTAAAAATTTTTTAAACAGAGACACTAAACATATGATTCTTTCCAGTCTGCAGGGTTTGCTTATAAATAATTTTATGATTTCTTTTAATTGAGTTTACATAGTTTTACCTCAATTTTAGTAAGAAATCTTTTATTTCATTTGAAAAATTTTGTGTAAAAAGTATGCATTGAATTTTAACAAGAATTTTTTAGAAATGTATTTAATATTTTGGATTGTTTTCTTTTCCTAATTGGAAAATTTAATAATCTAAATAGATTGGTCTTAGAATCACCCACAAAAAAAACAATTTTCAAAATATATATGTTCACAGATTCCATTTCAAATTGGACACGATTTTATGGAAAGGCAAAATTGAGCCACGTAAAACTAAAACGACATAAGAACCTAATTTTCCAGGAGAGACAAAACAACTTTTCAGGAAAATAACTTGCAACAAATGGAGAGAATTATTTTTTACAAATTTTTATTTGACTTGCTATGTGGGTACTTTCTAAATTTAAATCGGTGAGATTTAACTGCTTTCCAGTGAAAATTCTGACTAATTTCAATCAGTGAAATATTTCTGGCTATTTTAATCAGCGAGATTGCGTTGTGAATCAGTGAAAATTCTTACTGATTTGATTCAGTGACCCAATTCTCAGTGATTCAAATTTAGAGAGTACCTATATATCCTAGAGTCAAATGATGCGATTTAATTCTTACACTGCACATTCACCTTCAACACAGAATTTTGCACAATTTAAATTGAAAAAAACAACCTTTTTTTAAAAGATAATTTAAAGTATGAATAAATAAATTGACAAAAAATTAAAAATTCTATCAATTGTAATTCGCCAACACTCCCTCTTTCCGCTAGTATGTAAGCATATATGTATGTATGTATTTTGTTCGTATTTATTTTGTATGGATGCTTTTATGTATGGTTGCTTGTATGTACGTATGTATGCGTATATGTATGTATCTATTAGGGTGGTCCAAAACTTTAACTTTCGATTTTTTGTGATAAACCTCCCCCCCCCCCCCCAAATTGTTTGTTTTCCGGAATTAAAGTACAGTCACCTCCTGAGGAATGTTCAAGGAATAATTTTCAGACAATGAATTTTCATTTTGACACCCCCGATCCCCTTTTATTATGCCCGGAAAATGCCCCAAAAAATGCAACATAGCAGTTTTCTGTCAAATTCTTGCTAAAGACGATATTTTTGGGAATTTTTTCAACATGAATTATTTTTAATCGATAAGTGACGAGTTTCAAAGTATTTTTAAACAATTTTGAATTGTTTAAAGAATTATTATTTGTTTAAATAATTTTTCCCCCTGTATATCGTGAAAAGTTATTATCTTTCGGGATAAATTATACAAACTTGATGAATGTCAAGAGTAGAACTTCTTTTTTCAAATATCTAGTGATTATTTTAACAATTTTAATTTTGTTCAAATAATTTTTCTCTGTAAATCGTGAAATGTTATTTTTTCTGGAATTAATGACACAATTATCGAATTTCAAGAGTTTTTTGCATCAGATATTTTGCATTTATTTAAACAATTAATAATCATTCACTTGCGCCTTTTCATAGGGATTCTGGAGAAAGGTCTAGTTTTCGAATCTCTCACACTATGAGACCCTCTATTCAGTATTTCCTTATTTTAGAACGTATGCCATATATTGTGTAAAGAATAATAATTTGTCTAAACAATTAAATTCAATTGCTCTAAGTAAAGTATAGTCCTGTTTTTCTTAAAATCATCCCCGTAGATTAATGGAATCTGTGAATTGAAAATAATTGGCATGTAGATCTTGCCTAAAGTATATAAATGAAACAGAACAGAGAAGTAATTTTACGAAGAAAAAGGACTATAGGGGAGACCTCCCTACAGTGGATAGCTTCCTACAGTGGATATTCGTAAATAAAAGCGAAATGCCTAAAGTAAACCTAATTTGCGCATTTGGTATGATTCAAGTTTATAAAAATGCATCATAAGACGGAATTTTATGTTATACTTAATTATAATAAAAGAAAAAAGTATAAAAAACTATTTTTGACATGATCAAGAAACTTTGTCCTCAACTTTAGTAATTTTTTCCAAGTATTTACAATTTTTCAGAGTGATTTTGTTTATTAATATATGTTCTTTGGTCATTAAACTATAATATTGTTTACCCTAGAATCTTCCGTTATATGTAAGAAAATTATTATAAATTTATTCTTTGAGGCTCTCATTTTCCTACTATGGATACCAGCGTCATCCCTACAGTGGATTTTCAGTGAAAAGTTTTAGAGATTTACACTCATAGGTTGGTACTAAAATAGCAGAAGACAGAATCAGCTGATACTTTGAACATAGGTATAGTATATACCTAGCTGCAGCGTAATATAATTGAATGCTTATCACAAATATAATATGATAGATTTAATAGTGTAATCATCTCTGAAAGGCAGGTGCTCGAAATTATTATTATTTAAATCGCGTGTAGTGTTGAAAATTTTAACAGAAACTTAACCTACAAATTAGTGGAATTGTATATATTGAGCAATTTTAAATTTCCCGCAAGTAGACATAACCTCACCATACACAATTTCTATATAGGTATTTTCTAGGTACTTTTGACACGGCACGATTGGTGGCAATCCTAACCTCACCTGATCTGTCCACTGAAAGACGTGTTGTGAAATATGAGCGAAATAACTGACAGTATATTTTTGCTAATTTTATCAAAAATCGAAATTATATCACTTTTTTGTTTGTACTGATAGTAGCGTCGGTATAAAATATAATTTAGGGGTACGCATAGAAACATCTTTCTATTCTGATTCGCGGTGTATAATCGAATGTCCACTGTAGGGCGAACCTGCCAACACTGGATAAAATTTTACCACCTCAAAATAATATCAATAACTTTTTATTTGCTAACGAAATGATTTTTACTGATATCTCATCACATGGGTGAATATATCAGCTTCATTTGTGTCATAACAGCTCTTCAATATATATCCTATTTTGTGTTTACTGAAATCTACCAATTTTTGCTATCCACTGTAGGGAGGTCTCCCCTACTCTACTTAGAGCAATTGAATTTAATTATTTAAACAATATAGGGTATACTTTGTAAGATAAGGAAACGCTGAATAATAAGCAACATAGTGTGAAAAATTCGAAAAAATTAGAGTTTTTTCCACCTTCCCAATGAAAAGGCGCAAGTATGTGATTATTAATTGTTTAAATAATTACTAAATATCCTTTAATAATATAGTACTCTCAAAATTCTTTAAGTATGTCGGTACTTCCAGAAAATAATAACTTTGTATGATTTTTAGGAGAAAAAATGGTTTAATCAAATGAAAATTGTTTAAATAATTACCAAATATTTTAGAAAAGAAGCGCTACTCTTGACATTCATCAACTTTGTATAATTTAACCTGTAAGATGATAACTTTTCACGACATACGGGGGGCAGAAATTGTTTAAACAAATAATAATTGTTTAAAAAATTTAAAATTAACTCCAAAGAATACCGTCTTTAGCATTAATTTGATGAAAAACTGCTATTTTACATTTTTGGGGCAATTTCCGGGCACAATAAAGGGCGATTGGGGGTATCGAGATTAAAATGTATTGGGTGTAAATTATTCCTTGAATACTCCTTAAGAGGTGACTATGCTTTAATTCACAAAAAGTTTATAAAAAGTACACCTTTTTTCATTTCTTTGAAAATCAAGCTTTTCCCATTTAAAACTCCATGTTAATTTCAAAAGCCTGGGGGCATGGGTTAATGTTGAAAAAAAAATTACGGAATTTCTTTTTCCGGAAGACGAACAAATTGGGTAGGGGGGAGGTTTATCATCAAAAATCGAAAGTGGAATTTTCACAGGTATAAATTTGGACCATCTAATACATTTTTTTTTTTTTTACGTGAGAAGTTGTAGGCTCCGGAAGCTACGATCATGGTTCTTTAAAAGCAAACAATCCCGACGCAACTGGAACGTGTACGTCATCCGCTTCTGCTCCTTCTGTCCTAGAAGGTAAGCAAGAGCGGGAAATTTACGCGAGATAACATCGGGCAACACTGTTCCTTGGAGTCAGGTCTCTAGCCGCGGATGATCTTACGCGGCAGACGGGACAGTTGGAGATGAAGTTTCACCTCTGGATACTTTTTTAGAGCTACCAATCTTTGTAGAATGTTATGAGGAACAGTGTTGACGGACCAGATGAGTGATCCCAGAAGAACAGCCTTTTGCATCCGGTTTGCGATGGAATGAGCCTGACGCTGGCAAGCCGGAATCTTGTTGAGTTGGCTAATAAATGAAGCTTTCATACCTCCAAGACAGCCGATTATGAGAACTACAAGATGGACTTTGAAGCCTTGGTACAGCCTGCTCAGCTCGAAAAGAAGTGCTTGATATTTCGCCCGTTTTTCTTCCTCCTTTGCCGTGATATTACCATCGGCTGGTGCCGAGAATTCAATCACGTAAATGATCTTGTTCTTCAGATCTTGGAGGACAATATCAGGCTTCGTAGCACTGATACGTTGAGTGGTCGAGAATGAGAAATTCCAGTAGATCTTACACTGATCATTCTCCACAACGGACTCGAGTTCCCCCTGGGCGTATGGCAAGACGGGCAATAGATCAACACCATAGAAGTGCCTCAGATGGTAATATAACACTTTTAGAGCCGCATTGTGTCTCTCTATGTACCCGTATCGTGCATATTTTGAGCATCCACTGAGAACATGTCCAAGTGTTTCTGGCTCTTGCTTGCACGCTCGGCAGTTGGTATCGCCTACAGGTATATTCATTATGCGCTCGCGGTAAACTAAGGTGTCTATAACGCCATCTTGACAGGCAAAAAGAAATCCCTCAGTCTCCGATTTTAATCCAGCAGACTTGAGAAACATGTTGGACAGACCCATCGAGAGCTCTTCTCTACGTATAATGCCGTAGAATTTACCATGAAGGGGCTTGTCAGCATGTTCTCTTAGTAGAAGCGTATGTTCTGCTTCCTGTACACGACTTTTGAGCACCAAAGGTGTTAGTGATGCTAGGCCATGTGTAGTGTCGCTGGAATCAAATGGGAGGCCAAGCTCCTCTGCGGCCCTATCTGCGGCACGATATAGAAACGCCGCAGCATTGACGACTTCATGTTGATGTACTAGTCGCATAAGAAAATCTGTGCTATTTAGAACTGAGCAGGCTGTAGCCAGAACCGTTCTGCGATGAAGACACTCTAAGCTCAGCAAGCCTCTACCCCCTTTATCTCGGTTACGACACCAGTATCGCGCAGTGCCACCCACAATAGGCCTCTCTCGGATGGAGGCCATGGTTCAGTTGGAAGTGGCAATAGGACCGAACCGAGGCGACGACCAGGCAATGGCCCCGGACAAACGCGAAAACATCGATTTAAATGGTCGGACCAAAAGTTATCGCTAGAACTAAGAACTTTTCAGCGCCCGGGCCAGATAAAATCAACAACTTTTGGTGGAAGAAGTTTACTTCTACGCACCAACATCTAGCTCGTATATTTACTACTTTCTTAAACGGAGAACAACCAGTCCCGCAGTGGCTAGTGGAAGGACGCACGGTATTGATTCCTAAGACTGGAGATTTGTCAAGTCCAAAGAACTACAGGCCCATAGCTTGTTTAAACACCAGCTACAAGCTATTCACTGGCATCCTCAAAGAGAGGATATTAACATCTATCGAGCCGGTATGGAGTGCAATAGTTGAACAACGTGGATGCAAGAGAGGTCTGGCAGGTTGCAGGGAGAACCTGTTAATAGACAGGTGTATCACCCAGGACTCGATCAGGTATCGACGCAATCTGTCCATGGCTTGGATTGACTACCGTAAGGCATTCGATAACACGAACCATGAGCTACTTATTAAGCTCATTGAATGCATGGAGGTGCATCCAAAAATAGTGAGATGCATAAAAGAGCTTATGCTCTTGTGGCGGACAAGATTTGTCATAACATCTGACAAAAGACAAGTGACTACAAGCTATATCACATATAAGAGGGGAGTCTTCCAAGGAGACTCTCTAAGTCCGATACTTTTCTGCATCTCCCTCTTGCCTCTATCTATTGTGCTCCGAGGCAAAAGCTCTGGATACCTATGTGGCCCGCCGAACAAAAGAGAACATAAGGTCAACCACCTTTTATACATGGACGACCTTAAACTCTTTGCTTCCTCGAAAGAGGACCTTAACATCATTGTGGAGGCGGTAAATAGGTACTCTAAAGCGATTGGCATGAGCTTCGGACTGGACAAGTGTGCCTGCGTCCACCTGCACCAAGGAAGACTAGAAACTACATCATCGGGTCACGATCAGGATGTTCAACTCATCGGCGGAAATACCATTCAACATCTTGGTATTGGAGAAACATATACATATCTCGGAATACCGCAAGCGGAAACCCATGATGTGCTTGCGTTAAAAACGGCCCTTGGGAAAAGGTATCGCCAAATTCTCAGAAAAATTTGGGCTTCCGAATTATCTGGAAAGAATAAGATCCAGGCGACCAATTTGCTGGCCGTTCCTATACTGCTCTACACGTTTGGTGCAGTAAAATGGAACGTCGATGAGTTGAAGCAACTTGACCGAAGCACACGCAAGATGATGACAATCCATCGAAGTCATCATCCTAGATCTTCCGTACCTCGAATATACCTCCCTCGAGATAAAGTCACTTCATTATTATTATTATTATTATTATTATTATATTATAGCAACCCCCCCTTTAAGAGTGAATTATATTGCTTTTTTAGTATATTTTAATGAAAGCTTGTTTTTTAAAGCTGAACCGCTCGGTTATCAGGACTGGTAATCCACTGCAATCCGAGAAATCCATCGTAATCCGAAGTAATTTAAATAATTCAGAGTAATCCCAGTATTCCAGACTAATTCACTTGCAATCCAGGGTAATGCACTTGTTGAACTACTTTGTTAAAAATTAATTTTGTTGGTTAAAGATTCTTGATTTTAGTTGAAAATTGAACTATCCAATTGCAAAATGTTTTTTTTTTGTTTGTTCAAGATTATTTTTTTATCTAAAAATTTAACTTTAACATTTCTGGTAAAATTTGTATTTCTTAGTTCCAAATTCATGTATTTTTTTGACATTTGGTTTTTTAGTAGAACATTAGTATTCTTGCTTCAAAAGTCTTATTTTTGGTTGAGCATTAATTTCTTTCACTGAAAATTTAACTATTCCATTGTGATTTTTAACTTATCGTTTTTAGTTGAAAATTCAAATATTTGGTAGAAAATTGGAAATAAAAATACAAAAATAAAATAAATAATAATAAATCATAAAAAACAATAAAATAATCAAATAAATAAATATATAAATAAATAAAATTAAAATATATATAAAAAATAAGTAAAAATAAGTTTTCTTCTTGGTTGAAAATTCAACAACATGTTCGCAATTTAAACTGCTTTAACAAAAATTAATTTTTACGTTGGAGATGCATCATTTTAGTTAAAAATTAATTTCTTTTGTTGAAGTTAGACTATTTTATTGAACATTCGTTTTTTTTAGTAAAAATGAATTTTTTTAATTGAAAATGTAACTATTCTATTTTTGGTTAAAAATTAATTTTTTTTTTGCTTGAAGATTCAACTATTTGGTTGAAAAATATATTTTGTTGAAAATTCGTCTTTATCGGTAAAAAATTCATCTTTTTGGTTAAAAATTAATGCTTTTGGTTGAAAGTTCAACTATTTGGTTGAAAACTTATCTGTCTTAGTTGAAAATTCATCTACTTCGTTGAAGATTATGGTATTTTTTGGAGAGTTTTTCTTTTTCGGTAGAAAATTAATTTTCTTGTTTGAAAATTCAACTATTTGGTTGAAAGTTCATCTATTTTATTGGAAATTCAACAATATTATCTTTATAAAGTAACACTTTTTGGTTAAAAACTCGCGTCATTCTAGTCCATTTTTCAGTTCGTATTGGTATCCACCTCTTACTGGTTTCCCCTAATATTTCTATAAAATATTATTCGTCGTAGAAAATAATAGTATATTGCATTACAAGTGGTAGGCGATGGCATTTTCGTGACAAGTGCAGTGCTTTTAGGACGAGTCGTAGGTGAGGGCACCGAAGGTGCCCGAACCGTAGACGAATCTAAAAACACTGCACGAGTCAAGAAAAGGGCCTACCACGAGACATGCACGATACTTTTTACAACAAGATCATGAAAAGTGTGAAAAAAACGCTACCTGATCGAAGTTTCGGGGGGGGGGGGGGGGGCCCCGGGGGCAGCCCGGGGGGGGGTGCAGGGGGCGAAGCCCCCCGTCTGGAAAAAAACCAACCAACAAACGCGTGACAGCATTCAGAAATAAGGTTATAAAAGCCGGTAGCCTCTACGCCGCTAGGTGCGCTATAGTTGCTCAAGTCAAAGTTGCGGGAAAATTTAAATTAGATAAATGAAAAATTACTTTTTTATTACAAATTACTAATAAAAGTTTATAGTTTACTCATAAAAAAATGTTATCAGTTTGAAAAGACAAAATTCAATATTTTAAGTACTGATTAGTTTTTATAGCGTATATATTTCTGCACGGTATGTCGCGAGACGAGCGCGCTACAGTTGTCGCTGAAAACATCGACCTATTTCCGTCTTTATCTAACTATCTTCCTTTCACTTATTGTGAAAATGTGGAATGCTTACGAAAAGAGGCCTTTTCGTAAGCATTCCTCATTTCGTACGTTCTTTATTCGCATCGTTCGAAATGCGCCACATTACACACAGATCATAAGTACGAAAACACGCCATTTTCATGATAGTGTTGTAAAAAAATATTTATTACAGCTATTCACTTATTTGTGTTTTGCCTTCCACTATAGACAAAAGTCATAATCGCCATTCAGTTTTCCTTTGTGATAGCTCATTTTATTTCTTAAAGGATTCTCCATAATTATTCTACTTATTTTCATGGGAATCAAATGAGCTATTGTCAATTAAAGTTGAATCAAAATTACGCCCTTTTCTAAAATGGAGAAAAGAACACAAATATGCAAATAACCATATTTAAAAGAACAATTATAGGCTCAACTATTTTTTTATTAAATACACTTAGTTCTTTTTTGTCTAAAACTATTCACAATTTCAAATCCTTAAGGACGTGACCAATTACATATTATTATATTCGCCGGCTTTATAATTAAAAAACTGAATATATTGTGCCGCAATTTGGCAAATGGTTAAAAATATATATAAGGACACGTCTATCCGTTCCACTTGAGCTGTATTTTGTTTAAATAATGCAGTTTTGTTAAATTTTAACTTGGAATATAACTGAGAACAGGGTTTCAGTGCCCTGGCTAGATCGAATGAATACAGTTAAATTATTTAAACAAAATCAAAACTCAAGTGGTCTAAACAAACAAGCACTTATATACTTTGAACCCTTTCCCAAAATTTAAGCACAATATATTCATTTTTCTAATTATAAAACCGCCGAATATATACTCTTTCCAACTTTAAAACTAAATTTTTCTATGTCCGAAATCCTTGAAATATTTTTGTTAAGAAACATATCTTTAAACAAATAACTATATTTGCAGATTATTCACTTATGTTTAAAATTGAAAACAGTTGTGTTATAGGGAATGTTTACTCCAAAGAACTGAGCAACGATATATTAAAATTCAAACATTTTTAAGCAGTTGGTAATAAGCAACAATAAGAAAAAATTCAATTACAAAAGCTATTCTTAAAATAGTCTCTTTTTCGTATGTTTTAAACATAAAAAAAAATGTTTATGGTTTCATAAGGCATGACCTATAATATCATTTTACTTCCTAAAATCATAGAAAACTTTTTTCCATCGAGCTGATTTTTGGCACGAGAACTATATTAACGTATTCAAGCAAAAAATTGTATCACTCATATAATTTTAATGCATAGAACTTAATAATCAAAAAACTCATTACCGGTACTCAACATGCACTATATTAATACCAAATAAAAAAAAAACAAAGATAGGTCAATGAAAAAAATGTACTTTTTACCGTTTTCGAGACAGCGGCTCTGTTAATTTTCAAAATACAGTCAAGTTTCTCAACACGTTGCCGGATTTTAAAAGGATCTAAAAAGGTAAACAATAAATGCCCAACATGTGAATTTTTTAAAATGTCTTGGAGAAAAAGTTTTGCCTGTTATTCTACCTATTCGATGGGAGCAGAGGGAGCAGTGGCTCCTCCTAGATTGGGGGGGAAGGGTCCGATATGCTAAAAAAACCGTAGATGAAGGTTTGAATTTTAGAGCTAGACAAGCGTAGAAGAATATTAATAATTGATTGATTATTGATGTTTCAAACAAAAGAGATTTTAATTTTAAATCAAAAACAGTTAGTCAACCAAAAACAAGAATTTTCAACAAAGTAGTAGAATCTTCCACCAAAAAGATGAATTTTCAACAAAACAGTTGAGTTTTCAACGAAAAAGGACACTTTATAACAGAACTGTTTAATTTTCAACAAAATAGAACAATTTTTAACCAAAAGCATGAATTTTTAACTAGGAAGATTAATTTTTTACAGAAAAAGACGAATTTTACACAAAATACTATGGAGCGATCGTTCCAGGGGGTAATACCAGAACCTCCTGGAATATTAAGGGCGCGAGTTCTCATGCTTCCAAACAACGATGTCATCGCCGTGTCAAGGGCTGAATGGTACCAGGGTTAACGAAGCCTTGAACACCCCCCCCCCCCCAGTCGAAGCGGAAACGCCGGAGTCACAAAGGAGGTGTTTTAACGGAGATTTCGGGACACCAGATCGAATCCCATAATATGTAGACCCGTCCCCTGCAAGCGAGACTCTGCAGCGGGTGTTACTAATTTCCCTATCTTCTCGTGGGACCAAAATGCTTAACACACAAAAAGCAAAGAAAGACAATAAGAGCTCCGTTCCGGGACCCTTTTCTAATCCACCACCAAAGGTGGACGGCACCTCAGGGACCAGGCTACCCAGAGCGCTGCAGACTGCTGAGACCGATGACAACAATCTTGTTGCCACACTGAAAGAACAGCTAACGGGGCTCTCCGTAAGGAATAGGAACAGTAGCGGTACATAGAGGAGGAAGACACCGTATACGACGGCTTGCAAACAGCAGCCCAGGCACCTTAGAGGGGGCCATGGCTCTGGAAACTTCATCTGAAGCAACTCCTCAGGCTTGTTCTACGTGCATGAGAAGGAACGACTCGAAAGACACTCCTCCGAAAAGGGAGTTGAAACGGCAGAGGCTCTGGAAACACAGGGCCACACTTTCGCGCACATGGCTAAAAAAGCCCTGGTAAGAGTTGTCGTTGCGTCGGGTTATCATGAAGCCTGTCTAACTCCCGAGGAGTTGGACAGGTTGAGGGAGGAAATCTCTAAAGAGACTGACGCGTTAGCCCGCGAGGGGCGCGCCTTCAGATTTGACGATATCTTCATCAGGTCAGGGCCCATCGTAGTGGAGACCGGAGACATCTGGTCGCGGGACTGGCTAGTGAAGAGAACTCCAGCGTTTAGGCTCAAGGAGAGACTAAACCTGGAGATCAAGGGGGCGGAGTGGTCTTCCCGAATTTTCAATCAGGGCCCTTGCAGGTCTGGCTTACTGACCTTATCTAGGGGCGGTAAGGTTACCTTTCAGGTGACCCATCTGGGCTCCGCAGGATGAATAGAAGCGTCCGGAGACACCGCGAATTAGCCTATCAATGGCTGAGACGGGAATCTCTATAATGCAGATTTATTTGCACCACAGAGGAGGCGCCTCGGCGGTTCTAACCAGGCGTATGTGAGTGGTGCAGACAGGGGTTGCCCTAATCCAAGAACCCTGGTTATATAGGAAAAAGATTACTGGCTTGGGAGGGTGTGGCTCCATATATAAGGGGCCGCGCGAAAAAAACGCCAAGGGCATTCATAGCCGTCAAGGGTGTGGATGCGATATTGGTACCTTAACTTTGCTCCAGGGATCTCATCGTTATTAAGATGCGACTCAGGGGCTGAAGCGGAGAAGGGCTAGAGGTATTTATCGCCTCGGCTTATTTCCCGGGCGATACAGAGGGGCCCCCGCCTCTTAGATTGTTGGAGGCTCTAATTCAGCACTGCCATGAGAAGAGGATTCCTCTGCTGTTGGGCTGTGATGCAAAATCCCACCATACAGTGTGTGGGAGCACAAACATTAACGGCAGAGGAAGAAATTTAATTCAATACCTAACGGGTACTAAGCTGGAGATCCCACATTCCAGATTAAAAACAGGAGTAAGGTTCTCGATTTGACTCTATGCTTGGAAGAACTGAGGAGCAGGGTAGTGGGATGGAGAGTTTCTGGTGAGAAGTCTCTCTCGGACCACACATATATCCTGTCCCGGTTAAACCAAGGAAAATCGGCGGTTTCAAAGATCAGAAACACCAGGAATATACTTTGGGATTCATATAAAGAGGAACTCAGAGGCAGGCTTATGGAATTCCCCAAAAAATACGGTACCATAGATGAGTTAGAGCACGCCGCGGATTTTTCTGCGAAGGGCTCTAAATACATTATATGAGAACAATTGCCCTATAAGTACAATTAAGTCTAGGAAAGGAGCAGAATGGTGGGACAACCACATGGAGAAACTCAGTAGAAAGACTAGAGCGTTGTGCAACAGGGTACACAGAACTAAATTGTCTTCAGACTGGGACATTTGTGAGACGACTCAGTATGAATACAATCAAAAAATAAGAATTTGTGAACAGAAAGATTGGAGGGGATTCTGTGTGGAATCAAAGAACATTTTAGACATAGCGGGGCTCCACAACATCCTGCCAAAAAATTTGGAAGCTCGCCTCAGGCTCGAAAGGCTCGATGATGGTGAGCTTGCAGAGGACGAAGAAGCAACGCTGAATCACCTGGTGGGTGATTGATCTAAGAGAGGGAGAAGGCTGATTGGAATCTCGCCGACAAGTTTGTTGATATCAAGAAGGTGGAATGGGCCGTTGGGTCCTTCTACCTCTTTAAATCACCAGGGACGGATGGCGTCTATCCAGCGCTCTCACAAAAGGGCATGGATATCGTCGTCCCTCCACTGAAAAAACTATTTAGGGTAAGCATTGCCCTCAAATTCGTACCATCGGTATGGAAGGATGACAGAGTGGCCCTCATTCCCAAACCTGGGAAGGAGGGCTACACTGCTGCTAGAAATTTCCGGCCGATCAGCTTAACGCCCATCATCCTGAAGACGCTACAGAAGCTTGTCGAAAAAAATATCAGAGATGAGGTTCTGTTAGCCTCGCCGCTGCATAGAGGGCAGCACACCTTTCAGCAGGCTTCTCGGTAGAAACTGCACTTCATGCTGTCGCGGCCAAATTAGAGCAGCAGCTGGAACAGGAATGGTATGCTGTGGGCATCTTCCTGGATATAGAGGGCGCCTTCAGCAATACCCTTCCAGAAGTCATATGTTGAGAGGCTTCGAGGTGTGGCGTGCCATATCAGCTAGTAAGCTGTATAGGAAGCATGCTATGCCGGAGGCGACACAAAGTCAGATGGGGCGAAGGCCTAGTCATGGGAGTATCGCCACGGAGCGAGGGTGCCTACAGGGGGGTGTCCTGTCACCCCTCCTGTGGTGCATTGTAGTGGACGGCCTCCTTCGTAGGCTAAATAAGGAAGGGTATTATACCCAGGGATACGCGGATGACTTTGTAATCCTATCCAGGGGGGCTCATCTGGAAACGTTGATGGGCCTTACAACAAGGTTGGCGGTGCGCATCGTAGAACTCCGGTTGCGAAAGCTCAGGGTTCTCGGTGAATCCGGAAAAGACCAGCCTGGTAATTTTCACGAGAAAGTACAAAGTGTCGAAAGTAGACGCCCCTGCAAGTCGTGGTGGGAGGCTGACGATCTCAGACTCGGTTAAATATCTGGGAGTAATCGTAGATAGCAAACTGAAGTGAGCGAAGCACCTTGAGACCCAATGCGGGAACTTTGTCCTGATATTTTGGGTGTGCAGAATAGCCTTTGGTTTGGCTTGGGGTCTAGGTCTTAAAATGCTTGCATGGCTCCACTCTGCTGTCCTTAAACCAAAGCTCCTGCACATGTCCGTGGTCTAGTGGCCACGGGTGAAACTTAAAACGATGCAGGACAGGCTGCGATGATCACAAATACTAGCGTTTAGGGGTGTGACGGGTGCAATAAGGACTATGCCCACAGCGGCGATAGGATTCATGGTATGTGAAGAACCCCTACATGTTGCGATAACTGCCAGAGCGGCTCACGCGATGGGCCGCCTGGCAAGAGCAAATGGTTGGACTTGGGGGACCAGACAAAATAGGCTCCCAAGTGACATCAGCATTTTGCTGATTCTAGAGATGAGGCAAGATAAAATAACAAAACACTTCAACTTCACCAAGACTTTCCGCGTTTGCATCTTCAAGGTTAAATCTGGTACACAGATGGCTCCAAAGGAGTGGGAGGGTCAAGAGCAGGAATCTGTAACAGCGCGGGAAGGAGGGGGATGGGGATCCCGCTTGGGCGGCATTATGAGAAGAAAAAGCTGATGGCAGGCAGATTACAATCTGCTCGGACAGCCAAGTTGTGAAACCAGACATACTGTCAGAACTGGTGTGGGAATGCAAAAAGGCGTTAAATCAACTTGCGGAAAAGAACAGCTTTGTTTTCATATGGGTCTCTGGTAACACAGGGATCAAGGGCAACGAAAAGGCGGTCAAGTTGGCAAAGTGCGGCGCAGCAAGTGAATCCATGGGTCCGGAAGCGGTGGTGGGACTAGCGGCTTGCTGCATCCGGATGGCCATCAAAAGATGGATCCGGACAAAGCACCAGGAATACTGGGAACAAACCCAGGGTTGCTGACATGCAAAAAACATCCTGGGATGTGCGTACAGGATGGACAGAGCCAGAAAGATCCTCGGTTTACCAAAGAAAGACAGTGGTTCAGATGCTTACAGAACACAACCACCTGAACTATCAAATGTACAATATGTGGTACAACCCCACGACAGAGTGCAGGAATTGCGGCAGGGATGATGAAACCTCTCTGCATGTATTATGCCAGTCCCGGCATAAGTCTTATGCTCAGGTAGCAAACCCTTGGGTCACATTTTATGGCACCTAAGGAAATTATAACGCGATCAGTGGTTGACATACTAGGCCTCACCAAGAGGTCTGCGGTCTACTACTGCGAGCGAATAGTGAAGGGTGTGACGCAATAGGCTTTTTAGCTTGAGCGATAGGGGGGCTCCATAGGAGCTCCCCGGCCGCATTTAAACTGAACTAACTAAATTAATTGGAACCGTTAGGTGCATAATAAATTTTCCACCAAAAAAAAACGAATTTTCCACAAAATCGTAAATTTTCAATCTTTTAAATTTTCAGTTAAAATATCAATTTTCAACCAAAAACAAGAATTTTTTAACAAAATATTTACATTTTGAACCAAAGAAATGAATTTTCAACTAAAATCATGCATCTCCAACCTAAAAGATCGAATTCTTAAAAATATAGTAGCAATAGCATAAATTTTCAAACAAACAAAAAAACGAATTTTCAACCAAAAGACGAGTTATCAAGCAAAAAGTTTAATTTTCTACAGAAAGGCGAATTTTGAACAAAATAGATGAACTTCTAACCAAATAAGTGAATTTTCAGCCAAAAAGGTGAATTCTCAAGCAAGGAGATTAATTTTTAATAAAAAAAAAACACATGAATTTTCAACAATGAAAATAAATTTTCACCAAAAATGAAATAGTTAAATTTTCTTTAAAAAAATTAATCTAAACTTTTAAAAACGAATTTTCAGCAAAGTAGTTGAATTCCCCACTGAAATCATTCAATTTTCAACCAAAGGGATAAGTTTTCAAGTGAGATGATTAATCTTCAACCAAAAAAGACGAATTTTTAACAAAATACATGAATTTTCAACCATATAATTGAATTTTTAACTAAAAAAGATAAATTTACAATGAAAAAGGATTAGTCAATTCTTCAGATAACAAAATTACTTTTCAACTATATAAAAAAATAATTTTTCAACAAAATACGAGGTTAAATTCTTTATCAAAATAGTTAAATTTTCAACCAAAAAGATGAATTCTCAATAAAGAAGATTAATTTTCAACCAAAAAAACGATATTTTGAAAAACACATAAATTTCTACTATGAACAAAATTTCACAACAAAAAAATAATTAAATTGTTAGCCAAAAAAATTAATTTTCAACGAAACATGAAAGGAAGTTTCAACACAATAGTTAAGTTTTCAGTCAAACCATTTTCAACTAAAATAAAACATCTTCAACCTGAAAAATGAATTTTTAACAAAGTAGTAGTTCAACTTTTCACTACTTAGTTGAATTTATTAACTAAAAAAGGTACGACTGCAACTGAAAATGGTATAGTTAAATTTTCAGATAAGAAACTTGATTATCAACAAAAAAAAAGAATTTTTAACAATATAGTTAAATTTTCAACGCAATAAATTAATTTTCTATCAAAACAGTTGGATTTTCAATACAAAAAGACGAATTTTCAACAATAAAAGTTGAATTTTTAACCAAAAAAAGGAATTTTTAAAAAATTGTCGAATTTCCTACAAAATGAATTAGTTTTTCACCAAATAATTGAGTTTTCAACAAAAAACATTAATATTCAACGAAAAGGATTAATTTTCTAACGAGACATACCAATTTTAAATTAAAAAGGTAGATTTTTATCCGAAAATTAAATAGTTAAATTTGCAGTTAGGAAAATTAATTTTCAACGACAAAAAAATGTCAACAAAATAGTTGAAAATTATTTGGATTACCTATGTTTATTACTCCGAATCACCTAGATTACTCTGGATTAGAAGTTAATTACTTCACATTAGAATATTGAGAATAAAATAAAAATATTGGGAATATTGAGTGGAAAGGACCAAAGAAAGGCAATATTGATCGAAAAGGACCAAAATGGGAATATTCAGTTCATACCAGAAGAGTACGATCTGAATAAAGTTGCAACGTATTAAAAAAGTATAAAGTATAAGATAAATGGCTAAGATAATATTCATGAATCGGCATTGCTATCTTTAAAATGAATATTGCAGGAAAATTTGAAAAAATTCAAAAGTGACAAAGTGGCGGAGGTTTTTCTGAAAATATTCAGTTGTATTCAAATATCCAAAATTTCACCGTTTTTTTCTCTTAATTTTTTTTTTTTAAATTCGTCCTAATGTAAAGTGTATATTTCATAACATTATGCCTTGTGCACGCGCCTTGGAGAGAAGGGAGAGTTTTTTGTCCCAAAAATGAAAATTAATGTTTCTTCGAAAACGTCACAAAAAAAGTTCTAGAAAAATGTCTCTTGACAATTTTTTCCATCTCGCTTTATTTTCAAGATACAATTTTATGGTATGATAAAAATAAAGAAGAACATAATTTAACAGTTTCAACAACGTTTACATGAAACTTTTTCCTTTGTAGTCGGCAATTTTTTAAATAATTGATACTCTCAATTTTTTCTAACTTACATATACTCAAAATTTTGTAAATATTTATTGATTTATATGAATTTTAATGAAATCTCAATAATTACCATACATTTCAAAAGAAACTTTGCGATAGTTTTCATCATTTTTCTGGTAACTTTACAAAAATGTTCGGTAAATTTCAAGATATTTTCAGTAAGTATCATGTAATTTTAAAGAATTCAATTTCCTATGTTATAAGCCACATCTCTAGCTTATTCTCTAAGTTTTCATTGTAAGTCAAAGTTTCAATGAAAGTACCACCAGGTAACTGTTTTTAGGATTACACCACTGAGTATGTATTGAGGATTATCCATGTAAAATATAAATTCTGCTAATTGAATAAACGTGAAACCTTATTGAAATTAGTTTTAGAAAATAAAATTTGTTAGTAAAAATAAGTATTTAGGTATACAAAGGTACAATTTTATCATTTCTTGAGGGCCTTGAATGTCATTTTGGCTTGAAACTTCAACAATTTGATTGACATTTCTTTCTTTTTTGGTTTTAATATTCATTTCTTTTTGTAGAAATTTCATCTTTTCTGGTTAAAAATGAAACTGTCTAGTCAAAAGTTAATCTACCTTCGCTCAAAATAAATATTGTTGTTAAAAATTCACATTTTCGGGTTGAAAGCTCAACTGTTTTGTAGAAAATTTGTAGAAGATTCATCATTTCAGTTGAGATTTAATTTCTTTTGTTGAAAATTTAACTATTTTGTTTAAAACACATTTTTTGGGTTGGAACTACCTTTTTTCAACTGAAAAGTTAACTATTCCATTTTCCAATTCGTCTTTTCTGGTGAAATTCAATTGTTTTTTATTTAAAATTAGAAACTTTTTTGGTTGAAATATCAACTATCATATTTTTTGTTGAAAATTCATCTTTTTAGGTTGAAAATTAAAGTCCTTGGTTAAAAGTTGACCTACTTTCATAAAAATTGATTTATTCGGTTAAAGATTCGTTTTTTCGGTTGAAGATTAATAATTTTAGTAGAAAATTCATCTCTTTGCTTGAAAATTGAACTACTTTATTGAATATTCCTTTATTTGGTTAAAAATTCAACTGCTTTGTATAGCAAATTCATTTTTTTATCTTGACACTTCAAAAACTTAGTAGAAAATTTAATAGAGAATTCATCTGCTTTGTAGAAAATTCGTATTTCCATTAAAAATTTCAATGAAAATTGAAAGATTCCGTTTATAGTTAAAAATTGATCATTCTAAGTCACATAAGTATACCATTAAGCCATTTCCCTTTCAGGGTAGGCGTGACACTACGCGATTCGGGTAGTGTTTCTAGGTGGATAGTTTCTTGTAGTAAATAACTACTACAAGTGTGGGCTCACCACACCCATGGTATGGGTAATTTTTATAAATTACTTATTATCTTATAATACTGTATATTTATGTTGTCTATGTTACCGTTTTAACCCGATTTCAGTTAAAACTAGTCAAAACTAGTTTTGACTAGTCAAAACGCGAAGTAACCAAGTCCTTTTGTAAAAACCCGAAGATTATTTTAATTCCATCTTATTTCGTGTTTTAACTGAAAATATCAGTTAAAACTAGATTCAACCAATTGTGCTTTTGAAAGAACCAGTTTTACCTGTAGTATTCAGTGTAGTTCGAGATGTGACCAATCACTCTTCTGTGACCAGTCGCTAGCACGTGTTCTTTTTAAGGGCAAGCTGGAAAAGTGGTTCGAGCTGTGACCAATAGGGTGGTCCAAAAATGCATTGCAAAATTTTTTTTCACCTTAGAGGGCAAGTCCCCCCCCCCAAAAAAAAGTTTCCATTTGCGGAGAAAAAAAATCCCTAATTTTTTTTTTGAAATTCGAATATTAACACGTGCCACCGGGCACTTCAAAATCCCATTTAATTAACATGGGGAAATTTTGGATTTTCGAAAAATTGAACTCATACTTCAGGTTTTGATCGAAACGTGCCAACTTTGTTAGGGATTGAAGAGGAGTACCTATGAAATAAAACCATACTAATAACTTTTATTTTTAACCCACCCTTACCCCCCACAGCGCCACAAATATGACCCAAAAATGAAAAAACTACATTTTTACGTATTATTGTTACTTTTTAGCAATTTCAGTCGTCTTTTTCATACAAATAATTACTAATGGACAATTTGAATATTTCCCATGACTCTTTAAACAACTTTTAATTGTTTAAACAAATGTAACTTATTTAAAAAATTATTTATTCCCAAAAAATGTAAAAAATAATCGTATTTTCTGATTGAAATGTAATAGTTTGTCATTGTTTCGAGTAGCAATTTTTTTTAAAAACATTATGTAATTATTTAAACAATTAATTATTGTTTATTCTCAAAATTTCTAAAAATTGACCCAGAGATGTCCAGCTTTTTCTCAAATTGGTATCCTATGCTACTTTTTGTTGAATAATTATATAATTTTGATACATTTCTTTTGATTTTTAATAAATTTCTATTTGTTCAAACAATTTTGATTTGCCTAAGCAGTTTTTTTCGATAACTTTAAAAAAATTAAATTGAATAAAATACATAATTCATTTTCTGAGTGTATAGTGTATAGAAAGAATATATTAACCATTTTTTGATTGTTTGAACAAATATAATTTGTTTAAACAATTACTTTTCAAAAATATTTTTTAAATCGTATTTTCTGAGTTAAACATAATATTGAATGATTTCGAGGAGTAATAAATTCTGCTAAAAACTTTATGTTGACAAGAAATTTGTAACAGAATTGACTACTACTCGAAATCATTCAATATTATGTTTAATTCAGAAAATACGATTTAAAAAATATTTTTGGGAAAATAATTGTTTGAACAAATTATATTTGTTTAAACAATTAAAAAATGTTTAATATATTCTTTCTATACACTATACAGACAGAAAAATAATTATATGTATTTTATTTAATTTAATTTTTTTTAAGTTATCGAAAAAAACTGCTTAAGCAAATCAAAATTGTTTAAACAAATATACATTTATTAAAAATGAAAAGATATGTATCAAAATTATATAATTATTTAACAAAAAGTAGCATAGGATACCAATTTGAGAAAAAACTGGACATCTCTGGGTCAATTTTTAGAAATTTTGAGTATAAACAATAAGTAATTGTTTAAATAATTACATACCATACCATTAAGCCATTTCCCTTTAAGGGTAGGCGTGACACTACCCGATTCGGGTAGTGTTTCTAGGTGGATAGTTTTCTTGTAGTTATAAATAACTACAAGTTTGGGCTCACCACACCCATAATATGCCAACAGCACACAGTATTTTCGAATGGTCACCCATCCAAGTACTAACCGCGCCCAACGCTGCTTAACTTCAGTGATCTGACGAGAACTGGTTTTTTCAGCGTGGCATGGCCGTTGGCAATAATGTTTTTAAAAAAATTACTACTCCAAAAAATGGCAAACTATTACATTTCAATCAGAAAATACGATTATTTTTTACATTTTTTGGGAATAAATAGTTGTTTAAATAAGTTACATTTATTTAAACAATTAAAAATTGTTTAAAAAGTCATGGCAAATATTCAAATTGTCCATTAGTAATTATTTGTATTAAAAAGACGACGGAAATTGCTAAAAAAAATGTAGTTTTTTTATTTTTGGGTCATATTTGGGGCGCTGCAAACTCAGTATTTAAGGTTTTCACCGAATAGTGAAGGTAAAACTAGTACTATCAAAAGCACAATTGGGCGAATCTAGTTATAACTGATATTTTCAGTTGAAACACGAACTCAGGTGGAATTAAAAATTTATTTGGGTTTTCACAAAAGCACTTGGTTACTCCTCGTTTTGACTAGTTAAAACTAATTTTAACTGATTTCGGGTATAAACAGTGACAGATATGTAAAAACCTACAAGGGCATACATGAGAGAATAAATTGAATTGTTAAAACCTGATCTTTTTAGTTTAAAAATTCAACTATTTTGATGAAAATTTATTTAATTTGTTGAAAATTCGTCTATTTGGTATCTAGAAAATTAAACTATTTGGATAGAAATGTATGTATTTTGTTGAAAATTCATCGTTTTAGTAGAAATTTGATTAAAATGTTGAAAATTAATCTGTTCTATTTGACGATTCTACTATTTTGTTGAAAATTTTGTCTTTTTTGGTTAAATTTAATTTTTTATTATTTAAAATTAAAATCTTTTTTTGTTGAAAAATGATAAATTATATTTTTTATTGAATCATTTTAGGTTGTGTATGCATCTCATTGGTTGAATCTTAAACTACTTTCTTAACAATGCATTTTTTTTAAGTATCATAATTTAAGTAGAAAATTCATTTCTTTGATTAAAAATTGAACTACTTTGTTGGAAATGACTTAAAATTTAACTACTTGAATGAAAATTAAATTTTTTTGCTGAAACTTCAACGGTTTTGTAGAATTTTTTTTTAATGAAGATTAATTTTGTTATTGAGAATTAAACTCTTTTATTTTTGGTTGACAATTCAACTTTTTATTTTAAAAATTCATCTGTTTGGTTGAAAATTTATGTGATTTGTTGAAAATTCGTCTTTTTGGTTGAAAATTTTACCACTTCGTTAAAGATTTATGTATTTTGTTGAGAATTCGTCTTTTTTAGTAGAAAATGAATGTTCTTGGTCGTTTTTTTGTTGTAAAAAATTCAACATTTTGTATAATTTTTTGGCTGAAAAATCTGACATTCAACTATTTTATTGAAAATTCGTCTTTTTGTTGGTTCAGTTAAACGGTTTTTCATTTAAAATGAAACTCTTTTCGAGGTTAAAATATATTTTTACACTTTGTACATTAAATTTTTGTTCAAAATTAATTTTTTTGTTGATGAAAATTCCATTACTTGGCTTGAAATTGACTTACTTTATTAATTCATAAGAAACATGTAATTCTCCCCCTCCCCCCCCCCCGTAACTCTAAATCGTTTTACGTTATTTTTAGATCACCCTTAAATATATGCTCACGAAAAAAATGTTTGCAGCAAAAATTACGTCAGATAGGGGTTGGGGCGGGGGAAGGGTCGGAACTCACGGATCCTAGCAAAGGGGGGCATGTATTTCAAAATTTCAGAAAAAATCTCTACGTCATTTATGCACGGCACCCAAGATCAAATTTTTGTGAACATTAAAAAAGACAATTTAGTTCTAAATTTGTATTAATTGTGAAATTTTGTTTTAATTGATCCACGCGTTCTCTGTATGAAACTCTGTAAATCCTAAAAGTTTGATACCATAAGAGTTTTTTAGAAACCAGAATCTTAAATAAATATATTAATTAAATGATAGAACAAATTTATGGACGAAAGGCATTATAAAGAGAAAAAAACTATATTTTACATTAAAACCATACTGAAATCCGATTGCCTTATTTAGGAAACCAGATAATGCCCACTGTGATTTTACGTAATTATAGCGATCTCGACCTAAGAGCGTCATCAAACACGAGGATATTGGCATACGACATTTACAGATTGGAAATCATATTAAATGTTATTGACGTTTTAATTAGATGAACTTATTTCTTCTCACTGGGATTTACACAAGTAGTTTGCGTTTAAAGTCGAAATGACCTCGCTTTTATCTTCTTTCACATTTTAGGATTACTATAGTAATACTTTATAGATGTTCTCGCATTTAAAAAAAAAAACTTCAAAAACGGTTTTTTCAGATAAAATTTGATGTATTTTTTTACTTAATTTCGGGTTTCTTCCATAAGAAATACATTAAATTTTATCTGGTTTCACCGTTTTTAAAGTTTTTATTTTTTTCGAAATGTGAGAACAGCTATGTAAGGTATTCTGAATTCCTTGAAGGAAATATCTACTTTCAGAAGTTATGCATAAACTTGAAAGATCAAATGTTCATACATCACAAATAATAAATAGCCGAGAATTTTTTATGCATAATAAGAAAATTGTGAAATTATAAGGAAATACTGCAATATTTGAAGAGGAAACTTTTAATTTTTAGAAAGAAAACTTTTTCTCATATTCACTCCTTAATTTAATCGTCAGAATTTTTTCTGAATCGCAAGCTTGATGGACTGATTGATGATACAAATTATTTATTTCGAATAAGAAGGGCTCTGAACTGGCAGCAATGAGCAAACACAATGTTTGAGAAAATATATAATCTTTTCGCAAATTAGACAAAATTCGCCAATCAGTTTCTTCTTTATTTAACAAACCTTCTTTTATTCAGCATAATTTTCTTAAAACTTTTTCCCCCATATTTGGTAATTTCCTTTCACTTATTAGACTTTTGTTACATAAATCCACAAGAAAAGGTTCTTAAAAGCCAAATTTCATAAACAAATCTGTGATTCAAAGTTTTTACAATTCAGTAGAACAATTATGTCTGTGGCGCGACAAATTGGAGAAGCTGGATTTTAACGAGCATAAGGATAGAATATGAAAAAACAGTTCTTAAGAATTTATAGTCATATCAATGCCAATAGTTATTACTTAACAACGATCACTATTTTGCTCCACGTGACAACATTGTGTCCAATTCTTCAGACTCATTTTGCTTTTTTATTCTTTGTTAATGGCGCAAAAAGATTCTGACTCATTTCCGACCACAAAACTAGTTTGAAACGGATCCTTGAAAAGTTTAGACTAAAATAAATTTCAATTTCTGCGTAATCATTGAACTATGATTGAATAATGTCCAGCGATAAACTATCACAGAATGTGTTTGCAACTAATAATCTTTCCAGTTATAAAGTTTTTTTCTTTTGTTTCCGTAGCACATGTGACTGTCCTTAGATTGATAATAATTAAATTAGGAAGTACTTGGATATTGACGTTAATTGTGACAAGTTCAAGTCGCGTTATCATTTAATGAGTTTAATCAGATCATCTTTCGATAAGATATCGAATCTGCAAGAACGTTAAAAGTGAGTTTTTAATAATAGAAAATTGGAAAATATAGTAGAATAAACAAAAAATGTGTCATTCTATATTGAAAAATAGTTTAAAATTTTTTTTGTTATGTTTTTTGCAGCTTAAAACAATAACGATGTGGAAGTCATTGTTATTTATAGTTTTTTTCCTGAAGAAATTGGCATTGTTTTGCTATCATGCAATTTATTACATCATTAATGAATAATTCCTTATTTTTCATATTGAATAGATTCTTATCTCGTGATTGTGCACAGCGAAAAATCACTCTTTTAATCTGTAACAATTACGAGGCAGAACTAATTTGCTCGACGTAATAACTTCTAGAATCTGCATCTTTAATAGCATTTTTGGTGCATGTGTTCTAAGCATGTTCATTAAGGTGGTTTTCTCGTGCCAAAAGTCAGATTTATGAAAATAATAGTTTTTTTATAATTTTAAGAATCAAAACAATATTACCAATGATGTGATTTCAAATAAAAAATAATATTTTTGATGAAAACATTTTCAGACTCACAAAAAAAATTATTTTAACAATGTTTGTTGCAGTTCAATTTTTTCTTACTGTTGCTTCTTCTTACGGATTTTTGAAAAAAAGGTTGAATTTTAATCAATTATGGCTTATTTTAAAACATTCTTCACAAATGTACTGATTCCAATTTTTGTTGAATTTTCAAATAAATAGCTTAAGTTTTAACCAAATAGTTGAATTTTCTACCTACATAGTTGAATTTTTAACAAAAAATATTAATTTTTCACCAAATAGTTTAATTTTCAAATTTAAGGAACAATTTTTCTATAAAACAGTTCAATTTTCAACCCGGAAATATAAATTTTCAACAAGAAAGTTAATTTTCTGCCAAATAGTTGAATTTTCAATTGAAATTATCAATCTTTAACCAAAAAAGATTTTACTTTTAAATCAAGAAGAGTTTATTTCAGCAACAAAAAATCAACAAAATAGTTGAATTTTCAACTAGAAAAGACCAATTTTGAATTACTAATATAAATTTTGAGCCAGAAATAGAATAGTTACATTTTCAGCTTAAGAAACTAAATCTCAACAAGAACAACACAAACAAATTTTCAATAAAATAGTCGAATTTTCAACTAACAAAATGAATCTTCAACTAAAATTATGATTCTTCAAAAAAATAAATAAATTTCCAACGATATAGTTTAAAATTCAACCAAAGATATGATTTTTCAACTAAAATAATGAATCTTCAACAACAACAAAATTAATTTTCAACAAAATAGTCGAAAATTCAGCCAAATAGTTAAATTTTCAACCAAAAAGATAATTTTATAACCAAGAAGATTAATTTACTACTATCAAAAAAAGACAAATTTTTAGCCTAATAGTTGAATAGGAATAGTTAAACTTAAAGATACAATAATTAATTTTCAACCAAAAATTAAACAAATTTTCCAGCAAAGAGATGAATCTTCAAACCAGAAAAATGAATTTTTAATAAACTAGTTCAACTTTGACCCACGTAGTTTAATTTTTGACTAACAAAGATGAATTTTGAACAAAATAGTTGCATTTTCATAAATATATTTCAATTTTCAACCAAATAGTAGAATTCTTAACCAAACGAGATAAATACCGCCAAAAATATAATAGTGGACTTTTTAAACAAAAATAGTTCCCTTTTCTTATTGGTTTCTATTAATTCAGTTCGCACTTAAGGTTTTTCTATGATTTTAAGAATGAAGATAATAATAATGATTATGTCATCTCAAATGAAAAACATTATTTTGGAGAAAAAAAATTTTAACTTACAAGAAACATTTATTTCAACAATGCTATTTGTAACTGACTTTATTCTTACTATCACTTCCTCCCAATTTTTAAAAAATGGTTAAATTTCAATAAATGATGGTTTATTCTTTTGGGAAAAACATTCTCTAGAATTCTACTGTTTACAATTTTTAAAGTAAATTTTTCTATGACTGAAATCGTTGAAAGAATTTTTTAAAAGGACATCATTTTTTAAAAATTGGTATGAAACGACAGTAAGAAAAAATACAAGTACAAAAACTACTACTACACTAATTATTATTCGCAAATTTCAACCTTTCTTTATGAAAGACAATGTTTTTTTCGAAAGAAATGACTGATAATATTATTTCAATTCTTAAAATAATGGAAAACTTTTTTTTCCAGATAGCTGATTTTTTACGCGACAATTCTCTGGAAAAGAAAGTTTTCTACGACTTTAAGAATTAAAATGATATTATCAGTCACGTTTTATGAAAGAAAAAAACATTATTTTTCATAAAAAAAGTTTGAAACTAACGAAAAATAATTCTTTTAACAATAGTTTTCGTAATTGAATTTTTTCTTCCTGTCGCTTCTTGTCAATTATTTAAAAACGGTTGAATTTTAATCAATCATGGCTTATTCTGTCGGACAAAATATCCCTGTCAGTTCTGCTGTTTCCAATTTTGAAAAAAAGTAAATAATCGTAAAATATAGTTATTTAAAAACGAAATGTATTTTTTTTATTCTTTAAACGATTTCAGTCATATAAAAATTCACTTTCGGAATTGAATACTATAAAGTTGCTGAGAATGTTTTCCCTGATAAAATAAGCCAACATTTATTCAAATTCAAATATTTTCCAAAAATTGATAAGAAGCAATAGTAACAAAAAATTCAATTAAAAAAAAAATGTTTTTGTATGTTTTAAAATTTCTTCATTGAATTTTTATTGTATTTTTAATTAAATCGACAGTGGTATTATTTTGATTCTTAAAATCACAGAAAAACTATTCTTTTCAGAGATCTGATTTCTGGCACAACAGCTACCTGAAGTCCGAAAATTGAAGAAATAGCACGATTTTAGAAACAATTGTAAACTTGTGGTAATCTAAAATTATTTTACATTCTGTCAGAATCAGAGACAGTTCTAAAATTCGGTATCTTCTAAAATACTTGAATTACTCTTCGATATAAAATATAGATTTTTTTAGCTCAAAAATGAGTGTGATACTTGTATTAAATTTGATTCCAAATAGAAAAAAATTGGATAAAAGGGGTGGATGTTTTAATTTTTAATGTTTGGGAACGTTTTATTTCTACCTTTGGCTTCTTGGACTTCTTCTTTTTCTTCTTAATGCCGTTCATCCTTTTTCTTTTTTTCACAAGTTTCTTGGCTAATACATGAATCACTGAAAATCTTGATTTGATGGATTAAAAATGAATAAATTTAAAAATGCTGAAACCATCTCAAAATGGGAACCAACTTCTCGAACAGGTAGTTACAAACTGCTCGCTCGAACTGGAACCGTATATCGGCAACCACTTAGCGATATCTTCTTAGCTCTTCTATCTTCAATGTATCGGGTCACGTATATATTACAGACGCGAACACACGTGCCTATAAGTATGCAACTGGCGCACAAATGAGTCAATATCGTTGTGTACATGCATGATTGCATTTGATATGTATATATGTATGGTTTAATTGAGAATGTTCAAGTTTATGTAGTTTACGATATGTGTTTAAGTAGATAAAAGCTCCCATTGTGTTCGGCTACTGAAAGCTTTCTTAGAGCTCATGTGACTTTTGAAAAGATTCCCGTGGCTTTGTAAAGTCGAAAGATCATTTTTTCACAATTTCGTAAAGATATCAAGCTTCTAGCTTTCTTTTCGGAAAAAGTAGTTTTAAAACACGATTTGAAGAAGGGGGTTGTAATTTGAATCGAATCTGAGCTTTCAATTTTGAGTTAAAAGGCATCTTGAGATTTTTCAGGATTTTTGACAACATTCTTGGAATTTCCATCATTTTATTTATAAATTTGACAATAGATCGATAATAATTTCTTGGGCCGTGCAAAAACGAAGTCAGGGGGAAGGGGCGTCAAAAGGTTTTGTGACGATTTGTGCTGCAGGGCGAGGCAGGGTTAACGCAGAATGTGACATCACATATAAAAAATATAAATGTGAATAGAAATTGTTTGAAATGTTTGACAACATGAAAATTAGTGGTTTTATTTTACAAGTAAAGCATCTGAACACAAAATTCACACTTGTTCCTCTATTACCCACTTTCCGTTTTTCCTTTCTCGTTTTTTTCGTTAAAGCGCGAACTGAATTAATAGAAGCAAATAAGAAAATCCAGCCATATTTCGCTGGAAATTAATTATTTTTATAGTTTACATGTCTTCTCTATTATATTTCTGGTTAGAAGCCATCTCTTTTGCTAAAAATTCCACTATTTGGTTGAAGATTGAACTATTTTGTTAACAATTTGTTTTTTAGTTGTAAATTAACTAATCCATTTTTTGCTGAAAATTGATCGGTTTTAGTTGAAAATTCAACTAATGAATTTTACATTGAAAATTAATTTCTTTTATATTCAACTACTTGGTCGCAGTTAATCTACTTTGTTCAACTTCATTTTATTGGTTCAGGATTTCACAATTTTGTTAAAAATTCATTTTTCTTTGGTTGAATTTAAATTTTTTTTAAATGAGAATTTGACTATTCTATTTTTGTTTCAAATTTGGTCGTTGTTAGTTAAAAATTCAACTATTAAATTTTTTATTGAAAATTCTTCTTTTTGGGTTGGAAATCAACTACTTGGTTGAAAGTTGGACTACATTGTTGAACGTACACTTTTTTGGTTTAAAATTGAACTACTTTGTTGAAAATTTATTTTTACTTCCTCATAGAGGAAGCTTTGTAATGGTAACATTTTCAAAAATTTTCAAATTCATTTAATTAAATCTTTCTCAATTTAAAAATGTCTAATACAATGTTCTAAGCAATTGTCCGGCTGTGTGTGTGTGTGTGGATATGTGTGTACGCGTGGATGTGTGTGTGGATGTCACGCTTTTTTGTGAAGACGATAGCTAGAAAACGGTTGCAGATAAATTGATGAAATTTGGAGGGCTTATTTTCCTCACTAATATCTTGAAACTGACCGAAGGATTTCTCAAAATATTTATTGCATTTTTTTTAGCACTCAATAATATTTAAAAAATCGGTTTTTATAGTAAAACTTTTTTCATTAGCATAATTCAGAGTTGATGCAAGAATATAAAAGATTCCTTCGTTCGAGACGAATCGATTGACCTATAATATTAATAAATTTTAATAAAGAGTAGGGAAGTTATGGTAATTTATATACTTTGCAAATCGGTTTTTTATAGTAAAACTTTTTTCGTTAACATAATTCAAAGTTGATGCAAGAACAGAAAAGATGTGTTGATTTGATTCCAATCAATGGACCTATAATATTAATACATTTTATTGAAGAGTAAGGAAGCTATGGTAATAATGCATAATATTTGAAAATACGGTTTTTTATGGTCAAACTTTTTTCTTCAACATAATTCAAAGTTGATGCAACAATATAAAAGATTCCTCGGTTCGAAACGAATCGATTGACCTGTAATATTAATACATTTTAATAAAGAGTAGGGAAGTTATGGCAATTTATATACTTTGCAAATCGGTTTTTTATAGTAGAACTTTTTTCGTTAACATAATTCAAAGTTGATGCAAGAACAGAAAAGATGTGTTGATTTGATTCGAATCAATCGACCTATAATATTAATACATTTTATTGAAGAGTAAGGAAGCTATGGCAATAATGCATAATATTTGGAAATACAGTTTTTGATAGTAAAACTTTTTTCTTCAACATAATTCAAAGTTGATGCAACAATATAAAAGATTCCTTGGTTTGGAACGAATCGATTGACCTATAATATTAATACACTTTATTGAAGAGTAGGGAAGTTATGGTAATTTATATATTTTGAAAATTGGTTTTTTATAGTAAAACTTGTTTCATTATCATAATTCAAAGTTGATGCAAGAACAGAAAAGATGTGTTGATTTGAGTCCAATCGATTGACCTATAATATTAACACATTTCATTGAAGAGTAAGGAAGCTAAGGTAATGCATAATATTTGAAAATACGGTTTTTATAGTAAAACTTTTTTCTTCAACATAATTCAAAGTTGATGCAAGAATATAGAAGATCACTTGGTTCGAGACGAAGCGATTGACCTAGAATATTAATACATTTTATTAAATAGTAGGCAAGTTATGGTAATTTATATATTTTTAAAATCGTTTTTTATAGTAAAAATTTTCTCATTCTCATTCATAATTTAAACTTTATGCGAGAATAGAAAAGTTGTGTTGATTCAAGACAAATCGATTGACCCATAGCATTTATACATTTTATTGAAGAGTAAGGAAGCTATGGTAATGCATAATATTTGAAAACACGATCTTTTTTAGTAAAACTTGTTTCACTAACATAATTAAAAATTGATGCAAGAACGGAAAAGATTCCTTGATTCGAGGCAAATCGATTGATCTTTAATATTAATACACTTTATTGAAGACTAAGGAAGTTATGCTCATTTATAATATTTGAGTCATCTGTTTCAAACAGAAAAACTTTTTTCATTGACATAATTCAAAGTTGACGCGTGAATAGAAAAGACTTTTTGATCCTAAGTTTTCAAATAGAGTAATTCTGACAATTTTTGTAAATAAATCATAAAGCTGGGAAAGGGATAGGGTGCGACAGAACTTTTCCCATCCCTTTTTCAGCTCGAAAAATTATCATTTCGAATACAAAATTTGATTTGTATGATTTGTCTTTGTGTTAAAAAATTTTTTTGTATTATTTTGTAGTTTTGCATTTTTTGTACATTTCTATTTTTAAATTGATCAAAATGAAGACTTTGGTTTGTCTATTATTGAAAAAAATAACTAATGCTTCCTCTATGAGGAAGCAAATACATTTGCTAACGGGAAGCAAAGTGCATGTGAAATGAGCACCAGATAATTATAAATACAAACAAAGTGGAAACACTCGAGATCGAATTCACAGCTAGTTTTTTGTTTGTTTGGAAATTAATTTTTTTACAGAAATTTGAACAATTCCATTTTGTACGAAAATTGATCGTTTTTAGTTTGAAATTCAACTATTTGTTTGTAAATTTATGTATTTTGTTGTAAATTCATATTTTTTAGTTGATTTTTTGGATGAGCCGGAAACGATCCGAAGATGAGCCGCTGGCAAGTACTGAAAACTTCACAAGAGTTGCAACTGTCTACTGTCGGCACTTGTTGCACACGATATTTTTTGTAACAAATTCAGGAAATTTTCGATTTAAGAAACAATAAAAACAAATTTTTCCGAAATTTATTATAATTTTTGGAAATTTATGGTAAAATCATCAAAAATTTCCGGAAATTTTCTTTGAATTTGTAAATCACCAAAATTTTCCAGAAATTAAAGATATCCAAAACTTTTTGGAAAAAATTCAAAAATTTCCGGAAATTTATGGAAAAATTGCTAAATTACCGGTACTTTTAGGTATCCAAAAAATTTCAAAATTTTTTAACATTTTTGCTAATTTATCGGTAATTTATGGTAATTTATCAGTCATTTATGGTAACTTATCACTTCGAGTTTGTCCAATCACTATTCACTACTCACAATCAGTCTCTCAAGCGTCAAATCATAATGAAGTGAGGTAATTATTCCGGCAGTCCTGGAAAGTAAATCTGATTCGAAATGCGCAAGCGCAACAGCAAGAAAAAGTAATCTGGCTGGAACTGCGCAAGCGCAGCAGCTAGAAAAAGTAATATTGCTCAAAGAGCGCAAGCGCAGCAGCTAGAAAAAGTCTTCTTATAACTGCTTTTTACCACGGCTTTGGAATTGGTCACTTCCCGCACGCAATACATGCCTCGAAAAGCGAACATTTCGTGCGTGCGTTACAAAAAATCAATTTCGTAACTGATAATTTAACTATACCATTGTTGTATAAAACTTGATCGTTTTTAATTTAAAATTCAACTATTTGCTTGGAAATTTATGTATTTTGTTGTACATTTTTTTTAATCAATTTTTTGAACTGAAAATATAACTATTCCATTTTGGGTTGAAAATTCATAATTTTTAGTATAAAATTCAACTCTTTGGTTGAAAATTCTGTTTTGTTGAAAGTGCGTCTTTTTGGGTTGAAAATTCTCTTATTTTGATAGAAAATTAAACTATTTGGGCGAAAATTCATCATTTCGGGTAGAAAAATCAACTGTTTTGTAGAGAATTTGCCATATCGACTTGATAATGTAACAATTTGGTTTACATTTTTACATTCTCATCCTAATGAGAAGGTATTGGTTTTATCTAAAATTTGATTCAGTCGGTTTTCATCAAATCTCAACGTTTTGAGACCCCCTGAGTCAGAAAAAACCCATTTTTACGAAGTTTTCTGTTTGCATGTATGTATTTTTGTATGTCTGTCTGTATTTATGCCTGTATGTATATCTGTATGTATGTATGTATGTATGTATGTATGTATGTATGTATGTATGTCTGTATGTCTGTCTGTACCCTGTAGGCACGATAACTTTCGAAAGACTAATCAGATTGGATTGAGCTTTGGCACGCGCTTTCAAGGAATCAAAAGCAAGGACAAGTTCGTTAGCCAGCTATTTTGGATGGAAATTCAAAAAGTTAGAGCATTTTCAAAATTGTTGAGAACATTTTCTTTTTGAGATTTAGAAATTATATGTACGGCTATTCGTAGTACTCGAAAAGTCGAACGATTTGTCTCTACGACTTTCTTCGATACAAAGAATATCATTAGAGTTATAGCATTTTCAAAATTAGAAAAAACAAATAAAAATGAAAATTTTAAGCCAAAAAACGCACGATATCTAAATAAGTGAAGAGAAGAAATACGTTGCTTTTTGCAAGCCCTACAAGATAATCATAAACAAATTTTGAAATTTTCTAGAAAAATCGAAAATTAAAATTTTGATTGCACCAAAAATAATGAAAAATAAAAAATTCCATTTTGCAGTCAAACTATATGTAAGATACAAAAAAAGATGAATCGACAAAAATTGTGCAGCCGAAAAAGATCTACAAATTCGTTATTAATCACTTTTCGATTTCATGCGTAGTTTTTGTTTTATTTGTAAAAAACAACATTGAAAATAAAAAAATAAAATTTTTGGACAAACGACACAAGCTACGAAAAAATAAATAAATAGACAAAAGTTGTTTACCCAAAAAAGAACCACACATTTTTTATAAATCATTTCTTGATGAGACCTGTAGTTTTTGTTTTAATCGTGAAAAATGACCTTAAAAATAAAAAAATTAAATTTTTTGAAAAAATACACAAGGTACAATAAATTGTTTAATGACAAAATTGTTTTTAAATTAGATCTGAAAATTTGCTTTGAACATTTTTTTCTCACGACACGCGTCGATGGTTTGGCCTTTAATTTTAAAAGTCCTATGCAAAAATGTGGGGACGTACAATGACCGAGCGCGAAGCGCGAGATCCAACAGGTGCGCGCCTTGGCGCGCTCAAACTTGCGAGCGAAGCGCCGATTAGAATGTGCCCGCACAGTGGGCAGATTTAAAAAAAATTAAAAATATATCTTGTTTGAAAATTCATCTCTTTTGGCTTGGTTAAAAATTAATTTGTTTTTATTGAGGATTCAACTATATAGGTGGAAATTCGTTTTTTTCTTGTTTAATTCAATTGTTTTTTATTTAAATTAAAATTTTTTGTTTGAAATGTCAACTATTAAATTTTCTGTTGAGATTTCATATTTGTTGTTTAAATTCGACTGTTTTTCATTTTATATTAAAAATTTTGTTGGTTGTAATATCAACTCTTATATTTTTCATTCGGAATTAATTTTCTTTGATGGCAAAGTACTTCCCCTGGTTTGAGAGCTAGCATTTTGGGCTGTAATCCCTGTTAAAATATTATGAGTATATGTATTTTTGTTTTATTTTAGGATTTTAGCAAATTAAATCAAAGAACACATTTTGACTTAAGAGAGGCAGGGGGGGTGTTCGTATTTGTGACGTCACTCTGGGAGGTTTAAGCTTTGTCTTATTTGAAATAAGATCGACTATCATAATTTAAGATATTTTACAAAAATTTCAAAATACTTTCATTTCTAAAAAAGAAAAAGGAACTTTGTACTGATTTTTGTACGTACCTTCAATAAATTAATTTGAAGAATTGAATTGAACTTAATTTTTTTTATTCTTAATTTTAAAAATTAAACATGCTTTGAGATTTGATTTGAGTTGCCTGCCCATATTAATGTGATAAAGCCATAATACAAATTAAACAATTTATTTTAAAAATATCAAATATATATAAATAAAGAGTAATAATTTCAGTTTAACAAAAAGTGTCAAGCAGGTTTTGCTCGCCTAAATTTTATTTATAATAGTACATTTTTCCCCTTGGAATATAGGTAGGCATACTTATTCATTATTTTATTCTCGTTACATAATATATCCATTTTCATATGATCAGTGAAGTGTGTACTCGTGTCACAAGTGATCAAAAAAATTGCACGAATGGACAATACGTCGTAATTTTATACGTCAGATATTATATATAGACATGATTTCCAGTATTATATTAATTTATCAAGATTCGCGGCAGCGAATCGCCACCAAGTACCAAAAAAAAACCCATGTAAAAAACCATGTCATGCAATGTCAATTTGACAGATAACCCCAGAATAAAACTAAAAATGTAAAAATCGATTAGGTCAATGTAATATTATGCATTTTTTTGAAGTGAAACTTCTTTTGGGACGGGAGTGAATTGAAAAAAAACGACCGAACGCAAGACCGTACGACCACAGGATCGCGCGACCATACGTACGACCGAGAAATCTCTGTCTCTCTCTTACGCACTGTCTATACCTTCTCTCTCTCTCTCTCTCTCTCTCTATTTGAGTCTCCCTTTTATGCGGCGATTCCCAATCGCTCTAAACACCTCTCTTCGATATCCCCACTACAGCCACGCTAAGCATGTATATGCTCTCTCTCTCCCCCCCCCCCTCTCTCTCTCTCTCTCTCTCTCTCTCTCTCTCTCTGCAATCTCCTACTATGCCAAAGCCTCAAAACTCATGATGATTTTCTGTTTTCTATTTTTTGTTCGGATGAGTATTTTTAATAATAAACATGAAGCACTGAAAAAATTTCGTCCCCAGTTTCAATTAATTTTTCAGAAATAAATCGTCGTAAGTTGGAAAAATATTATTAGAACTGTTTGAAACTTTGATCTACACACGAAATATACCCTAGCCTCGCTACTTTTTGTCGACGAGACTGAAAAACGGTGTTACCGATCTGTCTCCATTTGCAATTAAATATTATTAAATAACAGGCGATTTTTAGTTTTTTCTTCAGTTTTTAGGCATCGCTATTTTCGTGTGTACATAACAGTTTTAAACAGTTCTAACAATATTTGCCCATCCTACGACGATTTATTTCTTAAAAAGTAATTGAATTTGGGGACGAATTTTTTTTCAGAATTTCATGCTTATTATTAAAAATACTCATCCAATAAAAAAACAGAAAATAGACAAATGTTCCATCTCGCCCTTCTCTACAAGCCTATATATAAAAAAAATAATTTTGTGAAGTTTCACTTCTGCCGTGTGGTCCCACTGTCACACACAATTTTTTCTCAAAATATAAAATTACTAATATTAAGCTTTATGAAAAGTTGGAGTTGTATTTCTAAAAAATTAAAACTTATTATCTTATGGCTTATCTGAATTATTTCTTGACTTGAAGTTGGATATATTGTTATTATAACTTCAGGCTAAAGTTACAAGTCGAAACATTAAAAAAAAACGTCATATGCATACTATAGAAAAAAAAATTATTATTGCAACTTTCCAAAGAAACAAGATCATAAGATATACATATATTTTCCTCATGTAATTAAAAAAAAATTCGGAACTGGACAGCTTGTATAAAAAATTAATACTTTTAAAGTGGAAAATTTAAAAATTAAATGAAAGTTTATGAACTTATATCAATGAAAATACAAAAAGCAACTACGACCGTCTTTATGAGTATGACCTGATAATCATAGAACGTATTACTGATAGCAATATCATAAACGATGCTCTTTTTTAAAGAACGTGTTTCCTGTGACTTGAGGTAAATGTCACTAATGATATTTTGCATCAGCTTCATTCCCTGATTATGACGTGATTGTCAGATCACGGTGTTACCTGGAAAGTAGAAAAATATTCTATCTATTTGTGAAAAAAAATCTCCCATGAAGGACGAAATGCGAAAGAGAAAAAAATCGTTACCGGGAATTATTATCTGCGTATAACATAAATGGTTTTGAATACTATAAAAGTGGAATATATCAGTCCATTTATGAAATAATCTTAACCAAACTTGGTGGGTATATAGAATTCGGCAAAGTACAAAGATTCTGTAAGTTTAAAAGATGCTCATTAAAAATTTAAGAAATGCGCTATAATCGAATATTTAAAAACACGCTTAGCAAAAAGGCGTCTGAAGGCTATAATTTTATGGCTATGAATATAAAGCATTTACAATCAAATATTATTTTGCGATTTTAAATTTTAATCAGAACGAAATAAATTCGATATTGCATACGTTAAGAAAAGAAGAGTTGAAAATTTGTTTTTTGAAATGGAGACCAATGTACAGCTTACACGCTTTTACCACATGAACTCGAATTTTTGTTCAAAATGTCATCATATTCTAAAGGTATTTTTAATGAATTCGAAATACATTGAATTCTAATGAAAAATTTTCATTTTTTAAAAGATTTTTAAGATGCAGACGCACCTGCAGCCAAAAGCAATCAACCAATTTCGAAGAAACTTTGCATAAATATAGTAAATAAGGTGTTAATATGTCTAATTTTCAGTTGCAAGTGATAAATAATCATACTGTGGCGTTAGATTGGAATTTATCCAAAAATTTACTATTTTAAACATGCAGACGCACCGACAGCTATCAAACCAATCAATGGATTTCGATAAAAATTTGAATAAATAGAGTAAATAAGGTGTACACATAGCGCTTCTCAGGAGGAAGTGATCCATAAACATATCCTGGAGTAAAGGTTAAATTTATCAAAAAATGGACTATTTTTAACATGCAGACGCGGACCGACAGTCAAAAGTAATCAATCCATTTCAATAAAACTTTGCATAAATATAGTAAATGAAATGTACACATGCCGATTTTCATGAGAAAGTGATCCATAAACATACCACGGAGTTAAAGTTAAATTTATCAAAAAATGTACTTCTTTTAATATGCAGACGCACCGACAGCCATATCCAATCAATGAATTGTAATCAAACTTTGCTTAAATATGGCGTTAACGAGGTGTAAGTATGCCGCTTTTGTAGAAGACAATGATAAATAATCATACTGTGAAAAAAATTTGAATTTATCGAAAAATTGACTATTTTTAACATGCGGACGCACCGAAACACAAAAAAGATAAATCGATATCGATGAAACTTTG
>CAKNYM010053539.1:577645-615059 GCA_932195095.1 Andricus curvator | reverse complement strand
TATATATATATATATATATATATACTGAACGATTTGGAATTGAAAATGTTCCAAACTAACGCATTTTAGATTAGGTACAATTTTGAAAAAAGAATGAAAAGGAATTGAACTTATATCGCTTCTAAATTAAAGTGTTCAGAACTGATAAATTTTGATTCAAAAGCTCTCAAAATTAAAAAATTTCAGATTAAAATTTTGAAAATTTGATTCTTTCATTATAAAGGAGTTGAAATTTTATAATTTCTAATTGAAAGCGTTCAAGATTAAACAATTTTATTTCGAAATAAAGAATCTAGAAATTAAATGATTTCAGATTAGAATTTCGAAAATAGGACAATTTAAAAACAATAAAAATGTAAAATTTTCAGATTCGAATTTTTTTAATTGGATCATTTAAAATTCAAGGGAATTAAAATTATTATTATTATTTCTAACTAAAAGCGTTCAAAATTGAATAATTTAAAATTAAAAGCTTTTGAATTGAAATAATTTCCAATTCGAAGAGATAAGACTTGACAATTTGAAAGTGAAATCTAAATTAAATGTTTCAAAGGCAAAGCTTAAAATATTCTAGAATTTTATATTGTTATTACATAAACAAATTATTATTTAACATTACAATTGCTTAATCAAATTTCTGTAGGATAAAAAAAATTAACCATAATTTTCACTGTTCAAAATGAAAACATTTTCAATTATAAACCTTAAAAATTTAATTATTCTAAAAAAACGTTCAAAATAAAAAGTTATTTTAAATGGGAAACATTCAAATGAAAAAATTTCTACAGCAGAAAGTTGAAAATTAAGCGAATCTGAACTTCATTCGAAACTAAAAAAAATGTTAGACACCAATAATTGTGATATTAAAACTTGTATTCAATCCCTTTGAAATTTCAATTATTTTGAGTAGATTTAAATCGTTTAAAAATTAATTGTTTTCCAATTGTTATTTATACTTTTCAAATTCAACTATTTCAATTTTTTGAATTTAATCAACTGAAATTTCAATGAAATTATTCAATTACTGGCGTTTCAATTTCAGATAGTTTAATTTTTATCTTCTTTGATTTTCAACAATAAAATTTTTAACCTTTTTAATTTAAAATCGTTTAATTTTTAACATTTCATTTAGAAAGATTATTCAATCTTGAAATTTTCCAATGATATATTTTTCAATTTCAAATAATTAATTTTACAAAATCATTAATTGAAAATCCGACAATTTGCAGATATTACATTGAAAATTCGCCAAATTATTTAGTTTTGAACGCTGATAGTTTAAAATTATTAAAATTGGAACATATTTTTGAAACGGGTCTATCCTGAAGATTTGCAATTGCAGGTCCTTCAGTTTTTAATGCGTATAATTTAATATGATGCAGTTTTGAATTCTTTTTTTAATAATTCAATTTTGAAGATTTATAATTGCAAATACTTTAATTTAAAAAATGTATAAATACAAATGCTTAAATTTGGATGATTTTAAAGATTAAAAGTCAAGTTTTCAATCATAAATCTTCCAAACTGAAGAAATTTCGAATGTAAATCATCAAAACTACAGAAATTTCCATTGTAAAACTTTAAAATTCCATAATTTTTTATTGTAAATTGTGAAAATTAAAAACACTTTAATTTTTAGTTGAAAAATTTGAAACTCTTCAATTTTAAATTGCAAAATTTAAAACTCTTCAATTTTAAACATTTGCAATTCAAAGTTCTACAATTTTGAAGAGTTACAATAGGAAATTCTTGAATTTTAAAGATGTTTAAATAAAAATTCTCAAACTTGGATGATTTTGGATTTCAAAAGTAAAGTTTTCAACTCTAAATCTTTCAAATTGATGAAATTTTAATCAAAAGGGACGCATTATCAACCAAATAGTTGAATTTTTAACCAAAAAAGATTATTTTTCCACCACGAAAGATGAATTTCCCATCCATAATGACGAATCTTTTATCAAAAAAGATGAATTTTTAACTAAATAATTGAATTTTCAAAACAAAAAAAATTAATTTTTATCTAAAAAGTTGCATTCACAATCAAATAGTTGGACTTTCAATCAACAGAGACGAATTTTCAATCATATTAATAAACTTTTACTCAAACAGTTCAATTTTTATGCCGAAAAGGCGAATTTTTAGAAAACAGATAAATTTTCGACAAAAAATTTTATTTTCAGCCAAGAAAGATGAATTTTAAACATAAAAAAATGAATTTTCAACCATAAGAGGAATTTTCAATCTAAAACGATGAATTTTTTATCCAAAAAGGCTAATGTTGAAAAAAAAAACAGATAAATTTTTGATCAAATAAGATGAGTTTCCGACAAAATAGTTTAATTTCAACAAAATAATTAAATTTTTATCCAAATATCGAATTTTTAACCAAAAGGAATTAACTGTCAACCAAATATAGTTAACTGTTAACTGAAATTGTTCAATTTCAAACACTATTCATTTAAACTTTTCTAAGTATAAAGCTTTAATGGGAAATTATTCAATTTTTAATGTTCTCAATTAAAATCGTACAATTTTTTCTGGTTCTGAATGTCAATTTTAAAAGCATCATTGCGATTGAAATTGAAACTAAGTACAGCGAGCTTCTGAGAAAACGGAAAAAAGTCAATTAGTCGCATTTTTCTTCAAAAAGTCGCATTTTCTCAAAAAAGTCAAAAAAAAGTAAACAAAATTCGGACGATTTCAGCCCTGAAGATGTCAAATTGACGTATTCTAATAAACTTTTAAAATTGTGGTAGAAAAAAAATCAAGAGACAAAAACACGCGATAAATGAGCGATAAGTGGACAAAGTGAATGAATTAATGAAATACAAGATTATTATTAGTTAGATGACATCTTTGCTGGTTTTTCGGCATTAGGGCCGATGATACATTTTTTTTTTGCTCTGCAATCAATTTTTTTTATTACAATTTTTTTTTTAAATTAAAAATGGGATTTTTTATGTTTCGCCCCAGACTGACTCATCGGACTCGCCAGTATGACAATGTAGTCCTGCCTTAGACTGACATTACATTTTATAATTTAATTCACCTAAAATTCCGTTATAATGTATATTTTCCAAAAATTCGTAGGTTTGTTTGTAAATTTGGTCAATTTTGCAGATAATATGATGTATTTCACTTTTATTTAATTTTTAAATTCACAAAAAGTAATGTTGTTCCGGCCACGGATAGGGGCCAAAACTTAAATTAACAGATCAAAAATTATTAAGTTGATAAGAAATTAATATCATTTGTATCAAAGGTTCACTAATCCTTTGTTTAGGCTCCTATCCGTGGCCGGAACAACATTAATTTTTGTGAATTTAAAAATAAAATTAAAATCTATGTCAATTATATTACGTTTCAGTCCCTATCCGTGGTTCAAATAGATTATAATATTATCTGCAAAATTTATCAAATCTACAAACAAACCGGTCCGGTGAGTCTGTCCGGGACGAAACATAAAAAATTCAATTTTTAATTATTTTTTTTAAATTTTCAAATTAAAAAAGAAATTGCAGAACAAAAATAAGTATTACCTACCATAATTCCAATTAAAAAAATCTTCTTTACAATTATTATTATTATACCCTCACAGCAATAGGATATCCCCAGTATATCCGGGATGTCTATGGGACGTTTCTGAGATATTCAAATATTCCACATGGGATATATAAAATTTTTAATACCTTAAATGGGACATTTATATATCCCAGAAACGTCCCACAGACATCTGGATACCCTGGGGATATCCCTGGGACAGCCTGGGAGATAAATGGGATCGAATGGGATATCATATTGCTATGAGAGTTAATTAATTATTGAAAAAAGTGTATATTATCTAATATTTAAATAATAATTCTTACGTATGGTGTGAAGACTTTGAGCCAGCGAGGAGGGCGATTGTCCGACCTCGTATATTGGAAACAAAAGGCCATTCCTTCCTCGTCAGTCTCCCAGCGAGTAATAGTGTTCCATTGAAATTCAACCACTTGGGACTCTAAAGTACCATCCTCTTTTGCTGCATGTAATTTGAAAGCTGCAGTTCCAACCGCTGCTACCACATGACCCTCTTTCCTCGAATCACAAGCACAATGGGGAAAGACGATGTCACCATAGCCGCTTAATTCACGCGCCAATTTGAGGTACTGAAAATTATACAAATTTTATCAATTTATGCTATTTTATAATCATCCCTTCTCAGAAAATTATAATTGCTGGATTTCAAGCTGAACTTTCAAAACTCCCTACAAAATCAGCGAAGGTAGAACATCGAGAAAAACGTTTCAATCTCAGGGTTGCTACAAAATCCCAATTTCAAAATTTCCTCACTTTTCCCTGACTAATTTTCCACTTTCCCTGATAATTGTCATTTTTTTCAGGCATAAGAACAACCTTACATCTCGGAAATCCACAATGCTAGTGAAAAAAATGTTTGTTTCTTAATTTATCTTAAACACCTCTAGTGAAAACAGCAGACTTCAGAGCCCAAAATGCTCTCAAAACAGGGGAAATAGGGTGATTTTTCAGAAAAACAGGGCAATAATAGGGGAATAAATTTTTGGTAAATATGTAAAATTATTGTGTAGGAATCATATTGAATTCAATATAAAACGATTATGATTTGAAGTCCTTCATTGGATTTTCAACGAAATAGTTAAATTTTCAACCAAAAAAGATTAATTTTCCATTAAAACAGATGCATTTTTTATGCAAGAGTTGAGTTTTCAACCAATTGGTCGAATTTTCAAACAAAAAAGATTAAACTTCAACTAAAAACAGTTGTATTTTCAACAAAATATTTGAATCTTGAAGCCAAAAAGAAGAATTTTTTGGAACAGTTGAATTTTGAACCAAGAAAGATGAATTTTCAACAAAGAACTTTTCTGCCAATAAATATGAATTTTTAATAAAAAAGGACGGATTTTCTACCCACAAAGAAGAATTTTTAACACATCATTTTTATCAAAATAACTTAATTTTCAATAAAATAGTGGAATTTTTAACCAAATAGTAAATTCTTCAAGCGAAAAAGACGAATTTTTTAGAAAACATTTGAATTTTCAACAAAGAACTTTTCTATCAAAAAAGATGACTTTTTAATCCAAGAGGACAAATTTTATATCCAAAAAGACGAATTTTTAACATAACAGTTGAATTTTCGGCCAAAAAAGATGACTTTTGAATAAAATAGTTGAATTTTTAACAAAATATTTAAATTTTCAACAAAATAGTGGAGTTTTCCACCAAATAGTTGGATCTTTAAGCCAAAAAGATGAACTTTTTAGAAGACTGTTGAATTTTAAATCAAAAACTTTTCTGACCCAAAAAAATGAATTTTTAATGCAAAAGGACGGATTTTCTATCCAAAAAGAGGAATTTTTAACAAAATAGTTGAATTTAAGGTCAAAAAAGATTACTTTTGTACAAAATAGTTGAATTTTTAACAAAACATTTAAATTTTCAACAAAATAGTGTAATTTTTAACCAAACAGTTGACTCTTCAAGCAAAAAAGAGGAAGTTTTTAGAAGACAGTTGAATTAGCAATGAAAAACTTTTCTAACAAAAAAAAAAAGAATTTTTAATCCAAAAGGAGGGATTTTCTATCCAAAAGGACGAATTAAAGAAAACAGTTGAATTTTCGGCAAAAAAGATGATTTTTTAACAAAATAGTTGAATTTTCAACAAAATAGTAAAATTTTTATCCAAATATAGTTGCATCTTCAAACCAAAAAGACGAACTTTTTAAAAGGCAGTTGAATTATCAACCAAGAAAGATTAATTTTCAACGAAGAACTTTCCTGACAAAAAAGATGAATTTTTAATCAAAACGGACCGATTTTCTATCCAAAAGCATGAATTTTTAACAAAACAGTTGCATTTTCGGCCAAAAAAGATGACTTTTGAATAAAATAGTTGAATTTTTAACAAAATATTTAAATTTTCAACAAAATAGTGGAATTTTTGACCAAATAGTTGAATCTTCAAGCCAAAAAGACGAACTTTTCAAAAGACAGTTGAATTTTCAACCAAGAACTTTTCTATCAAAAAAGAATAAATTTTAATCCAAAATTTCTACGAATCCACGAATTGTTTTGAAAAAAGCTAAAACTGATACTATGATGCATTCTTTTGATTTTTTTTCATATTTTCTCCATATAAAAAAAATATAATTTTTTTAAAATTTCCAAAAATGGACATTTTTGGAAGAATACAAAAATTATAGATAAAAGTATACATCAAGTTTCTTTTCTTACATTTTATTTCGCGTTGGAAGCATGCTTTTTAAAAATGATGAAATATGAGAGTGATGCTTCGAAACAGCAGATGAAACTGTTTCTGAATATTTTATTTTATCAATACATCTGCAATTAGACTATAAAAATCTTTAAAATGTAGTTTCCAGAGTCTACCGCACGAAGTTTACAAGTAATCAAAGGCCCCACTTTGTTTTTTTTTCTGCTTTAAACTTTCTTTTTGATTTTTAAATTACTTTTCTATAATTTTTCTGTTGTTTTTTTTTAATTTATTTTATTTGAAACTTAGAACAACGCGTTCTTCAACGAAATAACTGAACAATTCGTCTTCTTCGCTTTGAAGCATTAGATTGTCTAACAATACGAAGAGATTTTAACGCAATATTTAAAATATTATTATGCTACATTTTTTCAGAATTTTAATAAGGTATAAGGAACAGATTTATGAGAAGTTGCCTGAAATAATTTCATAAAATGATGATCTTGCGATTTATGATGATATAACTTCTGTGTAGGTATGCTACTGATATCGCCATAGAGCACAACTTGAACATTTTATGAAATTTCTTCATGAGACTTTTTCATCAGTTGACTTCTTACGCATTATAAATTTTGATAAAAAAGTTCAAGGAAAAAAATGCTGTTCAATATTTTCTTTAATTCAGGAATTAATTTACTTTTTATTATAAATAATGTTAAGAAAATTTTATTTGCATATTTACGTTCGAGAGTTTTAAATTTGAATTACAAATTTCGCAATTTTACGATTCGTTCGGAAAAAATGATTTTCTTTATTTTTTTGCTGTTTTTGCAGTAGCATATGAAAATGCGCAAAATGGCCGGAAACGGACCATCGCCAGAAAGTGCTTTATGACAAACAATTTTTTTTTATAAATTATACATGACAAAAATATAATTACGAATAATTTATGACTCATTTTTTATCCTTTTGTTTGATTGGTTCATATTGAAGACGTAAGAGAAAAAAAGCCCTATACTTTGAACCATTATCACATAATATATTCACTTTTCATAAAATCTAGCGTCCACAGATTACGTTCAAAGTTTAATGTTTGCACATTTGTCAATAGACAATAAGAAGTCAAAATAACATAATATATCAAAAAAAATATGATAAAAATTTTTTTTTGTAACAAAATAGTTAATTTTTCAAATAAAGATATGAATTTTCAACTGAAATTATGAATCTTCAACCAAAAAAATGCATTTTTAACCAAATAGTTTAACTTTTAACCAAGTATAGTTGAATTTTCAACCAAAAAGATGAATTTTCAATCAAAAGATTAATTTTCTACCAAGGCTATTAATTTTCTAACAAAAAGACGACTTTTCAACAAAATACATGAATTTTAAACTAAACAGTTGAATTTTCAAATGAATAATCAATATTCAAGCAAAATAGGAATAGTTTAATTTTCAATTAAAAAAATTAATTTTCAACCAAAAGAACGACTTTTCTACAAAAAAGTTAAATTTTAGGCCAAAGAGGTGAATTAAAAAAATATGAGTTTTTAATAAATTAGTTCAATATTCAACCAAGTAGTTCAATTTTCAACCAAAAAACATGAATTTTCCACGAAAAATATAATAGTTGATATTTCAACCAAAAGAAATTTATTTTGAATCAGAAACAGTTGAATTCATCCAGAAAAGACGAAATTTCAACAAAATAGTTGATCTTTTAACCAAAAACAATTTTACAGCCAAGAAAGAAAAAAAATGGTGACCAAATTGTTGAATTTTCAACAACTAAAGACGAAATTTCAACAAAATGGATACATTTTCAACAACAAAAATTGAATTTTGAACTAAAATTATTAATCGACGAAACAAATACAAAGGAGTTCATTTTTCAACCAAGTAGATGAATTTTCAATAAAAGAAAAGATTAATTCTCAACAAAAAATATAACGTTTGATATTTCGACAGAAAAAAAGTTTTGATTTTGAATAAAAAACAGTTGAATTCAACCAAGAAAGAGGAAGTTTTAACAAAATGGTTGAACTCTCGAAGAAAAAGGATTAATTTTCAACCAAAAAGTTGCATTTTTAACCAAAAAAGATCAAATTTCTACCGAAAGAGATGAATTTCTAAACCAAAAAGACGAATTTTCAACAAATGAGTTGAAGTTTCAATGAAGAAAGATTCTTCAGTCAAAAGAGAAGAAAAAAATCGCCAACAGTGCGAATTCTCTATAGAACAGTTGTATTTTCAATACGAAAATAAGAATTTTTAACATAAAAGTTAATTTTTAACAAAACAATTGAATTTTAAAACAAAACAAAAAAATACCTTTCCAACCAAACAATAATTTCACTCATAGAGATGTATCTTCAACTAATACAATTATTTTTTAACAAATTACTACAAATTTCAACCTTCTAGCATTAGGTTTTCTTGAAATTATTATCTTTTAATGAAAACAAAATATTTTCTTTCTTTTTCAGATCTTTATTTTTAAAAATGTCTGTTATACTGGGATGTCGCGATCTTCAATATTAATTTTCTCGAAACAGAATAATTTTTTCGGATTAAACATGAAATTAATTAAAGCCATGAAATTTTAACCACAATTACGAAAAATCTGGAATTATTCACATACAACCACAAAAAGTAAAAATATTTCTTCATGAAAATGTTTGCTGATTAAAGAAGGGTACGATTAAAAGTAGAAAGTCCAAAGATAATTTTGGCAAAATATGAAAGGAAATTCATTTAAAAGATTTGATTTGTATATCATAATATATAATTTTAAGACCGTATTCCCGTCAAGATCACTGAAAAATGCTCTGAATTATTTTTCTGTCCTTAGTTGCTATTCATATTCTTCACTGTTTCTATTTTTTAAATAAAATTTAGTGAAATTTTCTAATTTTTTAAAATCAAAAAATATAAACACTTTTGAGCATTTTCTCTCAGTTGACGTTTTTCTGTATCCTTTCCAAAATAAATTAACAAATGAAAACAATTTTTTTTTAATTATAAAAGCAACACAATTTGTTTATTTTAAAAAGTCTAACGAATTTTTTCTTTTCTGGTTTTGCATGTTATACTAAATATAATAGAGGGGAAAAAAATTACACAAAGTTTTTGAGAACTTTTGGTTAAAATTGACGAGAAACGAGATTTTGGCTATTTTTTAAATCACAGCGGATGAAATTGACATTGCAGAGATTTTAATATTTGCTTGAACTAAAGATTAAACAATTTATTTTACAATGAAAATAAACTCACGATTGGAAAAAATCCAATTAAGAGCATTAAAGAACATCAATATAAAGCTTTTTAGCAGTCATAACAAACTAATAAATTGTTTATTAATAATTAATAAAGTATTATTGGCTATTTTACTTACAAATTTATAAATGTCCCACAATTTTTTCAATTTTATACAAAAAAGAGAATCATTTTATAAGGAAAACAAAAATGATTTTCGAATCTGAACACGCACACTAGCTTAAGTTCTATCTTTTTAGTAAAATAAATTATAAAAAAATTGTGAATAAGTAAATTGTGATAAATAATAAATTTAAAACAGTTACTTATTATAAAAAAAGTGAACCAAGTAAGAAAAAATACTTTTAAGATTTTCATTAAATTATTTACAATTATGGCAATATAAAAGGGGATCATTTTATAGGTATGCCAATTTTATACGCGCATTTTAAAATAATTCAGAAAATAAAAACTGCAGAAAATCAATCAAAGAAGACAAAACTCAAAAAGGAGGCTTTTAAATCATATCGGATTTGAAATTTTGCTTTGAAAAATGTGTCGACTAAAAAGGTACACCAAGCTAGTGCACGTGTTCAGATTCGAAAATAATTTTCTTTTTAATCACCATAGTGACTGTTATACGCAAAGATTCCCTTATGAGAAGAAACTGCTGGAAAATTATAAGCACAACTATGGAATGGACTTGGCGACAGATTTTAATTGTAAAAATAACAAAAAATGTATAGCTTTGCGCAAAACTGTATTTTCAGAAAACTATTTATCAAAATATATTTTTTTTTAATGTTACAATTAAAGAACTCATAAATTGTGAATTTTTAAGGGTTATACTAAAATTCTCACCTCGTGTTTTCTGGATGCATCCTGCAGAGCCTTGAGCTGATAAAGTCTTTCTCCTGCGGAAATGTGTCCCCTATTAACCTCATCGACAGTTTGCCAAAAAATCCACGTTAATGCCTGTTCACTCAGAGGTCTCGAAATATTAAAGAGCCATCTTCTTATACACAGGCATGTGGCACTCGCCGTCGAATAGTTTTGAATATATAAGGTGTGTGGGTGTTCATGGGGTTGCAATTTTCTTTCTGAAAAGTAACGATTAAACATTTATTTTTACATTTAGAAAAGTGAAAACAATCTTTTTATAAGAAATTGTATAGTTTTTAAATAGTGTTAAATCAGGGTGTCTAGCGTTTCTTAAAAAAAAATTCTAGGACCCAAAAATCTGATTTTATGGGCAAACCCGTTTTTAGGCGATAGTTCATTTTACTATGGTGAAAAATCACGAAGCTACAATCGAAAATCTTTCAAAGCTTCTCATTTATTCTCGATTTTTTTTTAATTTAACCACAATTTAATGACATTTTTAAAAAGTGACTTTAATTCCGTGTGTAATGGGTTTTTTATTAGAATTGGTTGAAATTTGGCTGAGTTATCGATTTTTAAGCTAATTTAGCAGCTGAATTCCCAACTACAGCGAAAGTTGATATGAAATTTTCGCTAATTAACGATATGAAATCGTATAAAAACTCTACAACAGGGTGGCCGCAAAACTTCGTTTTCAAAATTCCCCGACTTTTCCCTGCTTTCTATCTGCCCAATTTTTCATTTTCCCTGACTATTATTATTCAAAGACCAGAATTTTAATTTTGTAAGATTTTAACACAGAATCTTTTATTAAAGGAATAAAACAATTCCAAATTAAAATTTTTAAATTATTTATTTACTTCAATGAAAAATTGACTTTTCTACAATAAAAAATGACTTTCCAGCAAAATAGTTTAATTTTTAACAAAATAGATGAATTTTAAACCAAATTGTTGAATATTCAACATACAAAGGTGAATTTTCAACCAAATGTTCGAATTTTCAAACAAAAAAGATTAAACCAACCAAAAAACAGTTGCATTTTCAACCAAGTAATTGAATTATTTAGAAGACAGTTTAATTTTTAATAAAAAATAATAAATTTAGAATCAAAAATGGACGAATGTTCAATAAAACAGTTGAGTTTTCTACCAAAAAGGATGACTTTTAAAAAAAATACTTCAACTTTTAACAAAATAGTCGAATTTTTAAACAAAAAATAGTAAATTTCAACCAAAAATAGATTAATTTTCTACAAAAAGATGAATTCTGAATGAAAAATATAATAAATGATATTTCATACTACAAAAATAAATCTAAAAAAAAAGTCAAGAAATTAGTTGAAAATCAACCAAATAGTTGAAATTTCAACCAAGAAGATTAATTTTCTACCAAAAAAAGACCGTTTTTTAAAAACAAAACACATGAATTTTCGAATAAATAGTTGAATTTCAAACTAAAAAGATTTTAATTTCTCAAAAATCCCTCGAAATCCTTTGATACATTTTTAAAATCCCTTGAAATTTTTTTAATTTCTTGGAATCTTGTAAAATACCCTAAAATCTTTCAAACCCTTTGAAATTTTTTATATCTTTAAAGTTTTCGGGGATCCTATCAATTCGCGTAGGTCTGGTAAATTCCCCACAAATCCTTTTAAATACACATTTTGAAAACTGTGAAATCCTCTGAGATCAGACGAAACGTCTTGAAATGTCGTAAAATCCTTTAAAATTCTCTGAAATCCCTTGGAATCTTTCAAAAATACTCTTAAATCCCTTGAAACCCCTGGAATCTTATTGAACCCTGGAATCTCATACAATTTTTAGAAATCGTTTGAAATGTTTAGAAATTCCGATTTTTTAGATGGCAGATATGTTTTTTTAGCCAAACTATCGAAGGAGTTTGAAAATATGTTTAAAGGTAAAGTGAAAAAATAGTTATATTAGCGAATATTTTGAGAAATAGTTTAAATAGATAGAAATAAATAGTTTGAGCTTTAGTGTGATTTTTTTCAAAATAATAGCAAAGTAGTGGCATCGATATAAAAAAGTGTTAATAGCTTTAATCATTTTGGGGCTGCTTAAGGCCCCGAACCGCAGTTAAAAATTTTTTCAGGTGGTTGATTGTGTATACGTATAGCGTAACTAGGAATTATGTAAGTTTAAAAATATTTGTATTGTGAAAAACATAAAATTGTTGGGAAACTTTAGCTGTAAAAGTAATTGGGAATTGGAAAGTTTTGGCAATTCTGTGGGTAATAATAATTTTCGGTTTATAAAAGATGTAGTAATTTTTTTAACGTACCGAAATTGTATTCGACGATTTCGAAAAGGTAAAAGTACTTTGCAGTCTCTGCGTCCAAGCCTACTCTGCAACAAACTGCATCGTAGACGTCCTTTACCGGGGCAGCTTTAGCAACAGTAACAGTAACAACTTCGCGATCAGGAAGCAGAATTTTTAAATCTACGGCAGGTCCTTGATCACCATCCTCTTCCAGTCTATCTGTGAGAAATTCTTGCATTGCGTCGCTTTCTGCAATTACCCGAACTGCACACACTTTTTCTAAATATTGCTCCAAACCCCGTCTTCTTGCGTCTAATTGCTGTTCGCTGAGTCTATAAACAAAAATTAATCATGATTAGGGACAATTCTCATAAATACGAACACCCACCCCCAAAACCCTTTGAGTAAAAAATGTTGTCTTCAATTTCAATATGAACCGCTTAAAATTTCAAGCCGAAGTATATTGCATTGTCAACCAAATAGTTGAACTTTCAAACAGAAAATAGGAAATTTCAACAAAATAGTTGAATTTTTAACCAAACAGTTGAATTTTCAACCTAAAAAAATTAATTTTCAACGAAATATTCGAATTTCCATACAAAAACGATTACACTTCAACCACAAACAGTTGCAATTTTAAATAAATAGTTGAATCTTCAAGCCGGAAAGACAAAATTTTCAGAAGACAGATGAATTTTCAACCACGAACTTTTCTACCAAAAAATATGAATTTTTAATCCACACGGACGTATTTTCAACAAATCAGTTCAATTTTTGAAATGAAAACATGGCTTTTTAACAGAATCGTTGAATTTTCAACATACAAAGATGAATTTACAACCAAATAGTCGAATTTTCAAACAAAAAGGTTAAACTTCAACCACAAATAGTTGCATTTAAAAAAAAATAGATTTGAATCTTCAAGCCCGAAAGATAAATTTTTTAGAAGAGAGTTGAATTTTCAACCAAAAGCTTTTTTTTACCAAAAAAAGATGAATTTTAAATCCAGAGAGACGAATTTTCAAATAAATCAGTTGCATTTTCTAAAAAAAGAATGAATTTTTAAGAAAATAGTTTAATTTTTGAATGATTTAAAAAAAGAGCAATCTCAACAAAAAAGATATTAGTTGATATTTCAACCAAAAAAAAGATTCTAATTTTAAGCAAAAAACAGTCGAATTTAACCAACAAAGATGAATTCTTAACGAAAAATGTAATTGCTGATATTTCAACCAAAAACTACGAACTTTAAATCAAATAGTTGAATCCTCAACTAAAACAGATTAATCCTATACCCTAACGTGGCTCTTTTAACCAAAAAGGTCAGAGATGAATTTTCAAAGAAAGATTTTTCTTTCAAGATAGAAAAAAAGTCAACCAAATTCTTGAATTTTCAAGGCGAATTCTCTACAAAACAGTTGAACTTTGTACCTCAAATAATAAACTTTCAACCAAAAAATTCATTTTCAACCAAATAGTTGAATTTTCTACGAAAATAGTAGAATTTTTCACCGAAACAGACGAATTTTCAACAAAACAGTTGAATTTTTAGACCAAGAGACGAATTTTCTATAAAACAGTTGAATTTTTAACCCGTAAATATGAATTTTCAATAAAAAATAATTCATTTTCAATCAAGAAGTTGGATTTTCTGCCATAATAATAGAATTTTGAACAAAAAATTTGAATTTTTTGTAGCCAAAAAGCCGAATTTTCTACAAAACAGTTCATTTCTTAAACCAAAAATATGAATTTTCAACTAAAAACGATAAATTTTCAACAAAATAGTTACATTTTCGACGAAAGAGATCGATCTACAACTAATAAAATGAATTTTTAACAAAGCAGTTCAACTTTCAACAAGTAATTGAATTTTTAATCCAGATGAATAATTTTCTACAAAAAAGACGGTTGTACAACAAAATATGTACATACCTTTTTTATTTTCAGTAGAAAAAATTTATTTTCAACAAATAGTTGAATTTTACGCTAAAATCGATAAATTTTCAACCAAAGAGATGGATCTACAACTAATAGAATGAATTTTTAACACAGCAGTTCAACTTTCAACCAAGTATGCAATTGAATTTCCAAAGAAGATGAATCATTTTCTACACAAAAAAACGATTTTACAACAAAATAAGCGTTCATACATTTTTAACCAAATGGAGGAATTTTCAATTAAAAACGATGAATTTTCAACCAAAAATGGAATAGTTAATTTTTCAGTTGAAAAAAATTAATTTTCAACCAAAAAATAAAAACAAATTTTCAACAAAATAGTTCAATTTTAAACCAATAAAATGAATTTTTAATAATGTAGTTTAACTTTCAACCAAGTAGTTGAACTTTAAACGAAAAAATATGAATTTTCAACAAAACGGTTGAATTTTTTAGCAAAAAAGACAAATTTTCAAACCAAAAAGATAAACTTTCAATAAAAAAAAGTTAATTTTTAACAACAACGATCACTTTTCAACCAAATAGTTAAATTTTCTACCAAAAAGATGGATCTCCAACTAATGAAATGAACTTGTAACAAAATAGTTGAATTTTTAACCAAATAATTGATTTTTCAATCAAAATGAATAATTTTCTACCAAAAAATATGATTTTACAACAAAATATATAGGTACATTTTTAACCAAATACAGGAATTTTCAACTAAAAAAACGATACATTTTCAACCAAAAATGTATTAGTTAAATTTTAAGTTGAAAACAATTAATTTTAAACGAAAGAAAAAACAAATTTTCAACAAAAAAGGTTAAATCTCAAAACAATGAAATGAATTTATAACAAAGTAGTTTAACTTTCAACGAAAAAAGATAAATTTGCAATGGAAAATTTAATAGTCGAATGTTCAATTAAAAACGATCAATTTTCAGCAAAAAATGGATCAATTAAATTCTCAGTTAAGCAAATTAATTTTCAACTAAAAAAAAACAAATTTTCAAGAAAATAGTTCAATCTTCAACCAAATAGTATAACTTTTAACCAAAAGAGATGAATTCTGAACCCCAAAATACAGTAGTAGACTTTTTAGTTAAAATTAATTAACTTTCAACCCCTTAATCCGACTCCTCTTTCTTTAGTATAAACTTGCTACGATCGGATTAAATCATGGCGGGAAAAATAAAAAGCTTCTGATTTCTAAATTACTTACTGGAAAGGCCATTTTCCGGGCAATTTGGGAAAATTGAACCCGATGAATTCCTTCTTCAAGGCCATATGGAGTGCGGCAAATTCTCGATAACGACGAGAGCACAAATGGCGCCCTGCCATGTGGACATTAAAAACGATATACCGTTCATGTTTTCTTTCGCGTACATGGTAATCCGGTACACTAATGGGTAAGGACCTTTTTTCGCTATAATCCACCGAGGCATAGCTAGAAGAAAAATAAAAAATATTTATAGTTTAAACAAATTTTACATTATATCCATTAGAACAAATATTAACTTTCATTAATTGCTCTACTTATTGTTGCTCATAAAAGTACGTATATAAAATAAATATAAGGTATGTATATTGTATAAAATACGAACTTTTATGGGCTAGAAATAGTAGCAACTAATGAAAAGTAATAATTATTCTAATGGATATAATTTTACACAACCATAACCATAAATATACAATCCTTATCAATAATCTCATCATGAGGCATTTTTATGTTTTTAAAAATAATGTATTAATGATTAAATAATGCTAATAAATAATATATGAAGTGTGGCAGTACAGAACTAGATAACCAACGAAGTTCGAAGTTTTCAGGCGAGCAAAAAAAACATTCTGTAAAATCGGAATCACCATTTATAGATAAAACAGAAATCCATTTCCAAGATAACGTGTCGCTGATTTAGGTCGAAAAAAATTTGATGAAAAAAAGTTATCCAGTTTCGAGGAAACATATGTCACTTGACAATCTCAAGGTGACACTGGCCACAAAGTAGAGACTCGGCTGCGGATTGCGATAAAAAATTTAATCATCAGTTTAAATTTTTTTTAAACTTACTTCCGAGATATTGAGTTTCTGAATGGGGGTGAAATTTGCAATTTTTTACCAAAAGAAAAATTCGCTCCCGAGATTTGGGGACGTTGAATAAAAGTAATAAATCTTTGATACCTAAAAATTGTTCTCTTCCGAGAAAATCAAAATTTAGTGTGACTGTATCGCACTATAACAGTCGATTTTTCGCTGAAAGGCATATGAATAAGAGAATTTTGTTCAATAAACAATAATAATTTCTAGAAATATCGATACTAGAGGGGAGAAAAAAAATTATTATGACGCTCAAATACTAAACTAGAATTTTAACTAAAAGTTAAATTAATTTTTCTTATTACTATATTAAAAAATGAAAATTCGAACAAATCCTTTTAACACAACGTGTATTTGATTTTTTAAGAATTTTTTACGCAATAAACCAATTTTCGGAAAAATGTTGGTTATCTTGTTCTCCAATTTCACCCTTCATATATTAATAAATAATAATAATGATTAATATATACAGAAACGGAATTCATCAACCGGCCCGGCAATAGTTTTGCAGACTTCATAAAAAGGCTTGTACGCAATTTTTTTTTAAAGAGCTTTTAAACGCTTTAAGGAATTTTGAAAGACTTTAATTCAGTTCAAGGAATTTCACAAGAATTAATTAAGGGATTTCATATTATTTCAAAGATTGCAAGAGGTTTCAAGAGATTAAATTTTTTTATAAATATAAACAATTACTTAACGTTTTATAATGTTTCTACACATTTCAAAAAATTTCACAATAATTAAGGGATTTCGTAGGGTTTCACAGATTTGAAGAAATTAATAAAAATATTTCTGGGGATTTCACGAGATTTTGAAAATTACATGTGGCTTTAAAGAATTTCCTTGAGTTTCGGAAGATTTGGATGGATTTCATAGGATTTTAGGATATTTAAAAAGATTCCAAGAGAATTCCAAATATTTCAAAGGATTTTAAAGAAATTTCAATGGATTTCAATGGATTTTATAAGATCTCCGAGGGTTTTAATAATGTTAAGAGATTTTAAAGCCTCTCAAATATGGCATTTAAAAAAAATTTCTTTTGTGGAATTCAAGGATTTAAAGATACTTTTTAATATATCAAGGTATTTTCAAAGATTTTATAGAATTTTCAAGATTTTGGGATATTTTAAAAGATTCCAGGGAATTCTCATTAGATTTCAAAGAATTTGAAAGATTTTTGAGTATTTTACAATTGCAAGCAATTTTCAAGAGCTTTAGAAAGTTTCGAGGGATTTCAAAATATTGCAAAGGATTTGAATTATTTTAGGGTATTTCAAAAGATTCCAATGAATGTTCAAGATATTGAAAAAATATCAAGGAATTTATAAGAATTTTAATGTTTTTTAAGTGTTAAAAAAAACTTCATGCAGTTTTAAAGAATTTCCTACAATTTCGGAAGATTTGGAACCATAAGACCCATAAGGTTTTTGGATACTTTAAAAGAGTTCCAAGAAATATTTAAGGGATTTTAAAGGATTTTATCTCGATTTATCTCCATTTCATAGGACTTTAAATATTTCAAATATCATCAGATTTCATGTGATTTCAAGACATTTCATAATATTTTTAAGGATTTTAAAGAATTTATTTTCAAGAATTGAGAGATTTCAAAGGATTTCAAGAATTTGGAGGGACTTCTACGTTTTTTTAAAAATGATTTGGGGGTATTTTGAACTTCCAAGGAATTTTCAAGATTTTTAGGTATTTAAAATATGTCATGCGGTTTTAAAGGGTTTCTTTGAGTTTCGGAAGATTTGGTAGGATTTTATAAGATTTTAAAGATTTTAGGATGTTTTAGAAGATTCCAAGAGATTCTAGTGGACTTCCACATATTTCAAAGGAATTTCAGCGGATTTTATCAAATTTCCGAGGATTTTTTAATTAATTCCCCAGGATCTCAAACGATTTCGAGAAATATCATTAGATTTCACGGAATTTCAAGGGATTTTATAATATTTTCATGGATTTCAAAGAAACTTTATTCATAAGAATTGACGAATTTCAAATATTTGAAGAGATTTTCAAATATCCCATGGTGTTTCCACTGATTTTAAATTTTTTTACATATTTTGGGATATTTTTAAAGATTCGAAGGGGTGGTCCATATATTACGTAACGCTTTTAGGGGATGAGAGGGTTAAAGAGGAGCTGTGATGTCGCGTGACAAGGGGGGAGGGAGGGTCATAAAACTCGTTCAATAAAGGGTTACGTAATATATGGACGACCCCCTAGGAATTTCCAATGGATTTCTAGAATTTGAAGGGATTTCGAGGAATTTTAAACGATTTAGGAGACTTCAGGATATTTTAAAAGATTCGGAGGAATTTTTAAAGCTTTAAAAGATTCCGAGGGATATTTAAGGGATTTTATAAAATTTCCGATGTTTTCAATGATTTTAAGGGAATTTAATGAATTTTCCAGGATTTCAGCAAATATCATCAGATTTCATGAAATTCAACGGGTTCGTCAAGGGATTTTATGAGATTTTAACGGATTACAAATATGTGAAGTGACTTTATAATATTTCAAGAGGTGCCAGCCAATTTCATAAGATTTCAGGGATTTTAGTAGGATTTCTAAGATTTTAAGTTTTTTTTATAATTTATTTTAACAATTTTAAGGTTCGCTGCGAGCAGCTTGTACCTAATATTTATTTGAAAACATGAGAATGGCAACTGTATAAGGCCGAATTATTCGAAACCCTGTTTTTAACGATTTCAAGTTACTTATCGACATATATTAGAAATATGTAAAAATAATTTCTCCTTTCATTCGAAAAAATGAATTTTAAAATTATGAGAATGGTAATTGGATAAGAACCTTTTCGTTTTCTCGCTCTGAAACACAGAAAATAAAAAAAAATACAAATGTTTTCAATTCATTGAAACATTGTAAGTAATGGTCTCAATATAATTTTGAGTAAATTTTCCATCATGTAGTATAAAAATAATTTTATTTTTGGTCCTTATCCAGTTGTGATAAATTCTTAAATTTCAGTGCGGACATTTTTAAAAATTTGGACACATTACAAAATACATATCTTGCACATTAAAGTGTCCTAACAAAATTCAATGTTTTTTTGATGACGCACCCCCTAAACGTGTTCTATTTGGTGCAAAAATAAATTAACATTTTTCTTTTCTTTTTAAAATAATTTTAAACCGTGGTCCTGCGGCCTTACGCTGTCCCGAAATGATTGATCCCGAAATTGATCTAATTAGACCAAAATATAAAATATAAAAAATAATAATAATATAATAATCTATACCAAGCTATAAAGAATGATTAAATTTTTTAATAATTAGTTAATTCACCTAAGATTCTTTTAAATAAAAAATTAAATCCTCAGCGTCAAAAATATTATATTTATTCATTTATCTTGTTGAGATATTTAAGTACAACAAATCCAAAGAATGGCGTATAAAATCTTCAGAATTTAAAATATAATATTTTATCTCTATAAAGGGTAGTTTTTGAAGTCAAGGGGTAGCATTTTTGGTCTAACTGGGTCAGATTTTTTTTCTGAACGTATGGTAACATCAATTCTATTCCCTGGCACATAATTATTATAATTACAAAAATCAACTTTAATTAATCATTCTAATTATTCTGGAACTGTTTAAGGTCCCAGGACCACGGTTTGGAATTATTTTAAAAGGAAAAGAAAAATATCCATTTCTTTTTTTACCAAATGGAACAAGTTTAGGGAGTGCGTCATAAAAAGAAACATTAATATTTTTCAGGACACCTTATTGAATATATTTAACAGACCCAAAAAAGTCCATAGTATAATAACGTGATTTTGTAAAAGAATAAGCAATAGAAAAAAAAATTTCTCAATGTTTTCACATCTTCAATGTAGATTTCTTGAGGAACGCAATATGCTTCTATAATCTTATTATACTTTTATATTGGAAAACCTATCATAGAAATTTTTTATTTTTTCATTCTGTAAAAGTTTGTTTGGTCCTTATCCAGTTGTTATTCTCATCAGGGTGGACCCAAAAAATTTTAAATGATCAGATTCGATGATAATAGCACTGAAAAGTTTCTTTGTGGCATTATTAACAAATAAAAACAAAATAGAAAAGTGTCTCACCATTGGGCAAGTCGATTCAACATTTTCAAATTGTTAATTTTTTGTGTATGAAAAAAAAAATTAATTTTTTTGCGTAACATTTATGGAATTGAATACCTTTGACAGATAAAAGTAAGGAAACCATTTTTTCGAGAAATATAATATTTCAAAAAATGGCGAAATATGCACGTTTGTTAATTTGTACCGGAAGATGCAACAAAATTTTTTTTTATTTTTTAAATATTTTTTTGATGCTCTTTTTAATAAATTAATGAAACATGTACTTGTTTTTAAGTTTCAAACAAAATTTTTTGTCTATTTTTTACGGATCCTGTGTAAACGGATTTTTATGGACCTTGTGCAATAATGGCTCATGTTTCAGAATCCGTGAAAAATAAAATTTTGTTTGAAACTTAAAACATGTTCATCTAAACTAAACTTTACACCGGAAAATTGAAAACAAAAATTTTCCATACACAACAAATTTTAAAAATAAGATGGTGAAAACTTTTTTGATTTTTTTTTTTAAATTTCTTCGTACTGCCATAAAGAAACTTTTCAGTACTATTAACCAGGAATCTAATCATTTTCACGCTAGACTTAAAAAATGATCTAGGAATGTATTCTGTTTATTTTTTATGATACAGAAAGTGAAAAACAAAGTAAATTTTGTACCTAATATCTTCACATGGTTCCAATCTCTCCGCTTCCTGTGGTGTCACTGAGATCACAGTTAAGGTCAAAACATCGCCTCCGGACTTTATCAGGTCCACTACCTGCTTGTGAGTTGCACCCTCGACGTTGACATTGTTTCTGAAAGGAATGAAAATGAGAAACGTCAGTCTGGAAACAAAACTTTCGCCGGAAGCTTATCATCAGTAAATTGAGCAGAATTACTAAAAATATTTAAAAATATATGTAATTACGCCACCAGGGTGTCAACAAAAATTCATTTTTAAAATTTTCTGAATTTTCCCTGAACAATTTTTATTTTCTCTGACCATTAATATTCAAAGAACAGCATTTTTATTTTGTAACATTTTTAATATAGAATCTCTCATGATCGGAGAAAACAATTTCAGATTAAAGTATAAATCCAAAAGGACAAATTTTCAACAAAACAGTGAAATTTGTTTAAGAAAAGGGCGATTTTTTGAAAAAATAGTTCAATTTTCAAAAAAATAATTAAATTTTCAACAAAATAGTTCAAGTTTTAACCAAATTGTTGAATTTTCAAGCTACAAAGATTAATTTTGAAACAAACAAGGTTAAACATTAACCAAACAAAGTTGCATTTTCAACCAAATAATTGAATTTTTTAGAAGACAGTTGAATTATCAACAAAAAAGAGCAATTTTTAATCCAAAAGGACGAATTTTTTCTACAAATGGATAAATGCTCAACACAACAGTTGAATTTTCGACCAAACAAGATTACTTTTGAACAAAATACTTGAATTTTCACCAAAATAATTTAATTTAAACAAAATAGTTGAATTTGTAACTAAATGCTTCAATTTTCTACATACAAAGATTAACTTTCAACCAAGTGTTAGAATTTGAAATAAATAAGTATTCAACTTCAACCAAAAACAGTTGCATGTCTAACGAATTTGAAAGAAAATAGTACAATTTTCAACCAAAGAGTTAAATTTTCAACAGAATAATTAAATTTTCAACAACAAAATAATAGATTTCAATAAAATAGTCAACTTTTCAACTGAAGAGATGAATTTTCAACTAAAATTATGAATTTATTTAACCAAACAGACGAATTTTCAACAAATAAAGATTTTTCAGTCAATAAAGAAGAAAAGTTCAACCAAATTGTTGAACTTTCAAGACAAAAGATGAATTTTCTGTAAAACAGTAGAATTTTCCAGCCAAAAAAATGCACTTTCAACAAAAAAGTTAATTTTGAACCAAACAAGTTGCATTCTTTTATTCTTAACAAAAAAAAGAGGAAATTTCCAAACAAGAAGATTAGTTCTCTACAAAAAAAAAAGAATTTTCAACTGGAAAATATCAATTTTCAAACAAAAATGAAAAAGATAAATGTTCGGTTTAAAAAATTGATTTTAAACAACAAAAAACGATTTAAAAAAAATAGTTAAATTTTCAAACACAGAGATGAACCTTCAATCATAAAAATACATTTTAAACAAATTAGTTTAACATTTAACCAAGTAGTTGAAAACCAAGTTGCATTTTTAGCCAAAAAGAGAGGAAATTTCTACTGAAACAGATTAATTTTTTTAACTAAAAAGACGAATTATGAATTTTTTAATCAAAAAGACCAATTTTCGACAAATAAAGATTTTTCAGTCAAGAAAGAAAAAAAGAGTTCATCCAAATTGCTGAACTTTGAAGGCAAATGATCAATTTGATGTAAAACAGTTAAATTTTCAAACCCGAAAATATGAATTTTCATGTAGAAAAGATCATTTTTCAACTAAAAATGGAAAAGTTATATTTTCAGTTAAAAAGTTGATTTTAAACCAAACAAAAAAAACGAATTTTCTGAAAAATAGTTTAATTTTTAACCAAAGAGATGAACCTTCAACCATACAAAAAAATTTGTGATAAAGTAGATCAGCTGTTACCTAAGTAGTTGAATTTTCAATTAAAAACGATGAATTTTCAGCAAAATAGTTAAACTTTCAACCAAAAAGAGGACTTTTCAACTAACATAAAATGATGAATCTACAAGTGGAATAGTTGAATTTTAAGTTGAAAAAATTGATTTTCAACCAATGAGATGAATTTTCAACTAAAATGATGAAAAACCAAGTAGTTCAATTTTCAACGAAGAATGTAATAGTAGACATTTTAACTAAAAAAGATTTTAATTTTCAATGAAAAACAGTTGAGTTCAACCAAAAAAGACGAATTTCAAACAAAAAAATTGAATCATCAACCAAAACAGATTAATTTTCAATCAAACAGTTGCATTTTTAGTCAAAAAGAGATGAAATTTCTACTGGGACAGATGTATTTTTAAACCACAAAGACGAATTTCCGAAAAAAATAGTTGAATTTTCAACAACAAAATATTAATTTTCTGCCAAAATAGTTGAATTTTCAAACCGAAAAGGATGACTTCTTAATAAAATTTTTAACTAAAAATATAATCGTCAGAAGGCAGAAAATGAATTACTGACGAGAATATTATATCAGGACGGAAGCAAAACTTAATTTTTAAAATTCGATCGTTTTTTCGTGACCAAATTGACCAGAATCTTAATCTTGTAACATTTTTAATCTAGATACTTTTATAAAAAGAATGAAATTTAAAAATTTCAAATTTATTATCCTTGACAGTTATTTAATGTGCCTCTTATTGGAATTCCCTAACTTTCGCAAGATTTTTGTTCAAAATCTCTGACATTTCTCTGAGCAATAAAATTCCCTGACTTTTCCCTGATTTTCAGGTTTTCCCTGACCTATACGGCCACCCTGCACCACTTAACAACACTTTGATGATTAAATATAATTATTTATGTAACAATTTGAACTTCAAGAATACTTCATAGTTACAGAAAGGCAAACAGATATAATCGGTCGTGATTAGTGGGATGACATTTATCACCTTCATCACATTGTAAGGAAAGGTCGTACAAACATGAGAAAGATGGAGGTACGGAAAATAAATCCTCGACTGTTATTCAATAAAATTTATTCAATTAAAAAAAAGACTTCATTACAGAAAGCAAAAGGTCAAAGAAAAAGGTGTAGAAATCAGCAAAGAAATTTAATAAAATTTATAAAAAAAATTACTAAAAATTTGTCAGCCTTTAAAACAAAACAATACGAATTTGTAATACTCCTTTTCATAAGTTGAGGGTGTTTACCTTTTTGGACTACATTCTGGGGAATTTTTATCTCTTTTGGAATGATTCGGTCCATTGCTCCAGTTAAAGTGAACCGCTGCTATGTGATAAGTCAACATATCTTTAATTTATCAGGAATAAAAATAGAAAGCACAAAACACGCTGCTACAGCATATGCTCTACATTATACAATGAGCCCTCTTGAAATAGAGTATGCTTATCACTGAAAAAGTGGCCACTTTTGACGTATATATGATTTTATTTGTAGTCAACTTTCGTGATGGGTAAACGAACTTTTTCCGGGTTTAGAAATTCTCTCTGATTAGAAGGCTGTGCACGACTTTCATGGAATGTCAGTCCCATCTGGCTGCATTAACTTCCTCGATCTTCACTCCCGAGAAAAGTTACAGGTGACTGGCCTTGCCAAGGCGAACCTTCACAATCAGTCAGTGAAAGGTAAAATCCTACTGGACGAAAGTCGAAGCTTAGTGCCCCGACTATCAAAATTGTAATTTCAATGTTAAATTCGTAAGTGTGTGTGTTTCTTATCAAAAAAATTAGGGCGTTAGGGTGTGTGCAAAAATATATTTCCACACTTTGTATTTTCACACTTTTTATTCTACATTTTTTATTTTTTAACATTTGCAGGCCTCATAATCCCTATGGGATAAAATATAGGGACCAAAGGGTACTTTTTGTCACGCTCATAGGATACTTTGTTTTGCGCTTAAAGGGTGACAAATTGAGGATAAATACCTCAGCCTTCAAAACAAATCAAGTTAAACTCCAAAGAATTCAAATGAATTAGAAACAATTTTAAAAATCAAAAAAATTCCATTGATTTCCGTAAAATTGGAATGAATTTAAACGAATTTAAGGTAAACGCTAAAAATTCGATGAAATTCATAAAAATTCAAGATGAATTAAAAAACATTCAAATGAATTAAAAACAAGTTAGCAAATATGAAAAAAGTGCTATGAATTCAGTAAATTTGAAATAAGCTCAGAAAAATTCAAAATAATTTGATGAAATGCCTAAAAATTCAAGGTGAGGGTAAAAGTCTTCAGGATAAATTAAATAAAAACTCTTAACATTTAAAAAAAAATCCACTGAATTAAGTAGAATTGAGTAAATTTAGAAGAATTGAAGTGAATTAAAAAATTCGAGGGAATTCCAAAGAATTCAAAAGAATTCAGGGTAAATTAATAAGAATTTTGGGTGAATTGCAAAAGATAATACCAAATCTCTTCAAATCTTTGGAACCAACATTTTTTTATTTAATTTTTTTAATTAAATTAAAATTTTTTTAAATCGAAAAGTGCAAAAATATATTTCCACACTTTTTATTTTCACACTTTGTATTCTAGATTTTTTATTTTTTAATATTTGCAGGCCTCACAGTCCCTATGTGATAAAATATAGGGACCAAAGTGTACTTTTTGTCACGCTCATAGGATACTTTTTTTGCGCTTAAAGGGTAACAAATTGAGGATAAATTCATTAGACTTCAAAACAATCCAAGTTAAATTCCAAAGAATTCAAATGAATTAGAAATAATTTTAAAAATAGAAAAAGTTCCACTGATTTCCGTAAAATTGGAATGAATTTAGACGAATTTAGGGTAAACGCTAAGAATTTGATGAAATTCATAAAAATTCAAGATGAATTAAAAAAAATTCAAATGAATTAAAACCAATTTACAAATATGAAACAAGTGCTATGAATTCAGTAAATTTGAAATGAGCTTAGAAAAATTCAAAATAATTTGATGAAATGCCTAAAAATTCAAGGTGAGGGTATACAAGACTTTCAGGATCAATTAAATAAAAACAGTTAAATTTTTTTTTTAATCCATTGAATTAAGTAGAATTGAGTAAATTTAGAAGAATTGAAGTGAATTAAAAAATTCAAGGGAATTCCAAAGAATTTAAAAGAATTCAGCGTACATTAGTAAGAATTTAGGGTGAATTGCAAAAGATAATACCAAACCTCTTCAAATCTTTGAAACCAAAATTTTTTAATTTAATTTGTTGAATTAAATAAAAAAAATTTTTAATCGAAAAGTAAAATTTTGAGTGAATTTACAGGAATTTAAGGGAAACGAGAATAAATCTATGAATTCATAAAAAATCAAACTGAATTTAAAAAACAATCAAGTGAATTCAAATCGATTCAAAAATATGAAAAAATTCATTGAATTGAGTAAGTTTGAAATAAGTTTAGAAAGAATTAAAGAGAATTTAAAATAATTTGATGAAATGCGTAAGAATTCAAGGTGAGTTTTAAAGACTTCAAGATGAATTAAACAACAACTTAAAAAAAATCCATTGAATTGAGTAAAATTGAGTGAATTTGGAACAATTCAAAAGGATTTCAGAGAATTCAGGATAAATTAATAAGAATTCAGGGCGAATTCCAAATGAATTGTAAAAAATATTTTAAAATCTCTTAAAATCTTTGAAACCCTACGAAATCTGTCACTTCTTGTGAATAAATTCTTTGAAATCCATTAAAATATTATAATCTCTTAAAATCCCTTAAAATTACTAAAACCCTTGGAAAACCCTGAAAATTCTTCAAATCTCTTGAAAATGCATTGGAATCTTTTAAAATACCCTAAAATATTTCAAAGTCTTTGAAATCCCTTCAAACTATTGAAATAAATAAAAAAATTCTGGGAAGCGTTGAAAATTTCCTGAAATATTTCAAATCTTTTGATATCTTTTGAAATCCTTTGAAACTATTTAAAGCTCTTGAAAATGCCTGGGAATCTTTTAAAATAACCTAAAATATTTCAAATCCTTTGTAATCCTATTAAATTTCTGAAATCAATAAAAAATGTTTTTGCAATCTTTTAAAATAACCTAGAATATTCCAAATCCCTTAAAATCTTTTGAAATACTCTGAAATTTTTTAAAGCTCTTGAAAATGCCAAGGAATTAAAAAAATACCTTGAAATATTTCAAATCCTTTGATCCATTATGGGCTGCAAATAGGGTACCATAGGGACCAAATCTTGAAAATAGGGTACTCTAGGGACCTTAACTGAATATAGGGTACAAGATTTGAACAGGTATTTTTTTTAATTCCCTTCTTCTAAATTCGAATGAAACATATTTTCCCAAATTCCCGTTAGATGTAAAAAATTTTCTGTTCCAAGCAAATAATTATTATTTACGAAAAATCCCCTATCCTAAAGTTGAAATTATAATTGTTTACGGAAATCCCCCGTTCCAAACTAAAAAATATAATTCTTTACGGAAATTCCATGTCTCAAAATCTAAATTATAATTCTTCACGAAGTTCTCTGTACCAAGTAACAATTATATTTATTTACCAAAATTTCATGTTCCAAGACGGAATTATATTTATTTAAAATATTTTCTATTATAATTCTGAACTATAATAACTCCCTTTTTATAAAATCTGGAATAGGGAAGTTTCAAATTCTGGCAAATTTTCATTTGCAAAAAAAGACTGTTTAAATTCAAACAAATTCTAACTTGGAACAGGCATTGTTTCTGCAAATTCCCTTTTTATAAATCAAAATTTTTACTTATTTATTCTTTTAGAAAATTTCCTTTACCAAGTCAGAATTATATTTATCTACAAAATTTTTTAGTATAATTCAGAAATATAGTAACTTTCTTTTTCCAAAATTTGGAAGATGGACATTTCAAATTGTCACGAATTCTGACTTGGAACAGGGATTTTTTTTAAACTCCTTTTTTCTAACACAAAATTAAAATTCTTTTCCAAAATTCTCATTTAATGTCAAAAATTCCTTGTTCCAAGTCGAATTATAATTCTTTACGGAAACTCCCTGTCCATAAGTAAAAATTAAAATTCCTTAACGAAATTTCCTGTTTTAAAGTGAAATTAAAATGAAAAATATAATTCTTTTACAAAATTCTCTGTCCTCAAGTAAAAATTCTAATTCTTTGCGGAAATCGCCTGTCTCAAAGTCGAAACTATAATTCTTTACGAAATGCCCTGTTGAAAAGTCAAAATTATAATTCTTTACGGGAATTACCAGCCCCAATTGTCAAAATTATATTTCTTTATTAAAATTTCCTGTCCCAAAGTTTAAAAAAAAATTTTTTTAAGGAAATTCCCTGTCCCAAACTCAAAATTATATTTATTTACTGAAGTTCTGTCTCGCAACTCTTTTAGGAAAGTTCCTTGTCCAAATCAGGATACTTGTAATTCTTTACGTGATTTTTTTGTATATATCTTTTATTCATTCCCTGTTCCAACTCAGAATTTAAAATCTTATAGAAAATTCCCTGTCTCAAAGTCGAAATTATATTTCTTTACTGAAATTCCCTGTCCCAAATCAAAAGTTATAATTCTTTTACAAAAATCACTTTTCCGTCAGAATTGTAATTCTTTTGGAAATTTCTCTATTCGAAGAGAGAATGATTTTTTCATAAATTGCCTGTCCACTCAGTATTAGAGTAATAAAATTAATAATTCGTGAGAATTATTTGTTAACCTTGTATTCTATAATAATTCAAGTTTTTATTATTTTCTATTTTTAGATAGGCCCACGTTTTTTGTTATAAAATTTCGTTCAATCAACATTTCAAAATTCATTAAAAAAATTCTCTTTCAAGTATATTAAAGTATTGTACATTATTTTCGAAAGTTTGTTATTTCGAAATTGAGTTTCTTCGAAAATCAAAAGCTTAATCACATTTTTTAATTTTTTAAGAATTTTTTATTTGCGTTCTTACATCTAAAGTTTTTCTAACTTGAATTATTTTCGAAAAATAAAAATTTCAAAATCCGTCTGTTAAGATTTTGTAAACTCCCAATTAGAATTTTTTTTCATCATTACAGGACGATAAAAGATTACTATAACCTTCATCTTATTTTTAAATTTAACTTTTTTCAATTTACGATGAAACAGGGAATATATATTTTAGGATCTATAATCATAATTACTGCTATTAATTGCATATTTCAAAACTAGAATGATTAACTTTTATGAAAGTAAATTTTCTGCAGAAGCATCAAATCAAGTCCACGATAAAAAAATTATGGTATTACTATGACAAAATATTCCATAGAAAAAAAAGTTAGTGAAAAAATATAAGTTTGCATTTCGACGCCTCCATTCAATATGAGTCTATGTGCTGACAGCGCTCTGTATGAGACTATTCCTTATGCTTATACACAGCGCATAGTCTCATACACGGCGCTGTCAGCAGATAGACTCATATTGAATGGAGGCGTCGATTTGTATGCATCATTTCCTCAAGATTAATGTGCCTTTCAAAGATTTATTTTCCAACGAATTTCATCAGATTGGAGAAATTTCAAACGCTTTCTGTGTAAGATATCTCTTGTCCAAGGATCTTTTTTCTATTTAGATTTATTTAGAATCGTGACTCAGTATTATTTCACTAGATGGGACATTACAAGCAGGGTATTATTGTATTTTAAAATGCTAGAGCCATTTATTGGCCTTGACCGTTGCAATTTTCATCGTCAAGCCAAGCATTTATACCTAGCAGAAGCCTTATCGGAATCAAACCTTTCAAGGCCATTCGAATGTCATCTGAACTTTAATTTTTTTCAATATTATGCATACAAGAAAGGACTCTTTAGAGTAGTTTTTCTACTTTTTTTTGTATATATTTGGTAATTGAATTTTCCTCTTCATTTTAATGGATGCATCAAATTACCGAGAATAATCAGGATGACCTGACCAATTTTTCATTTTCATTAACCATTAATATTCAAAGGCCAGAGTTTCAATCTTGAAATTTTTTTTAACATAGAATATTTTATGAACAATGAAACAATTTTCAATTTAAAAATTTCCAATATAATTATTTATTTCAACCAAAAAAGATTACTTTTCTACAATAAAAGAGAAATTTTCAACAACACTGTTAAATATTAACAAAATTGTTGAATTTTCAAACTACAAATATGAATTTTCAACCAAATGATCGAATTTTCAAATAAAGAATATTACAATTAAACCAAGAAAAGTTGCATTTTCAACTAAACAGTGGAATTTTTAAGCTAAAAGTCGAGTTTTTTAAAAAACAGTTCATTTCTAAAGATGAAAAGTTGCATTTTCGACCCGAAAAGTTGACCTGGCAAGAAAAAAATTAGTTCTTAACGAAAAATGTAACAGTGTTGATATTTTAACCACAAACACGCATTTTCAGCAAAATAGTTACATTTTCCACCAAAGAGATGAAGTTTCAAGAAAATAATTAGATTTTCAACAAAATAGTTGAATTTTCAACCAAATGATCGAATTTTCAAATAAAAAAGATTGAAGTTCAACCAAGAACAGCTGCATTTTCAACTGAACAGTGGAATTTTTAAGCCAAAAGGCGAATTAAAAAAGAACAGTTGAATTCTAAACATGAAAAGTTGCATTTTCCACCCGAAAAGTTGACCTGTCAAGAAAAAAAATAGTTCTTAACGAAAAATGTAACAGTGTTGATATTTTAACCACAAAAACGCATTTTCAACAAAATAGTTCAATTTTCCACCAAAGAGATGAAGTTTCAAGAAAATAATTAGATTTTCAACAGAATAGTTGAATTTTCAACCTACAAAGATGAATTCTCATCAAAAAATTTAATAGTTAATGTTTCAACCAAAAAATATGAAATTTTTACCAAAAGATATTCAAACAAAAAAGACGAATTTTGAACCAAAAAGATTAATTTTCTACCAAACAGACGAATTTTCAACAAAATAGTTCAATTTTCAATCCACAAAGTAAAAAATAGTTCAATTTTTAACCAAACAGTTGAATTTTCAACAAAATAATTAGATTTTCAAGAAAACAATTCAATTTTTAACCAAAAAGTCGAATTTTCAACAAAATACATGCATTTTCAAACAAATTGAATTTTTAACTAAAAAAGATAAATTTTCAATCAAAAATGAAAAAGTTAAATTTTCAATTGAAAAAATCAATAAAAAAACGATTTTTTAACAAAATAGTTTTATTTTTAACCAAAGATATGAATTTTCAACTAAAATGTTGAATCTTGAACAAAAGGAAAATTAATTTTCAACAAAGCAGGTCAGCTGTCAACCCAGAAGTTGAATTTTTCAACCAAAAATGGAAAAGTACATTTTCAGTTAAAAAATTAAATTTAAACCCAAATAAATGAGTTTTCAACAAAATAGATCAAATTTCAACCAGAGATGAATTTTCAACTCAAATTATAAATCTTCAACTGGAATAGTAAAATTTGCATCTACACAGATGCACTCTCAACTAAAATGATGGATCTTCAAAAAAAAAAAATTCTCCACAAAGCGGTTCAACCTTCAACCAAGTAGTGGAACTTTCAACTTGTTGAATTTTCAACCAAATAATAAAATTTTTAACTAAAAATATCATCGTCAGGAGGAAGCAGCTGTAAAAAAAAGAAATAGAAATACAAGGCAAATAAATTACTAACAAGAATATTATATCAGGGTGGTGCCATTCGTATTCAAAGACCAGAACTTTACTTCTTAAACATTTTTAACATAGAATCTTTTATAAACGGAATAAAATCATTTCAAATGAAAATTTTAATTTTTCACATTTATTATTCTGGATATGCCACTCTGAATAAGTATTAAAACAGTTAGATACTCTGAATATATTTAAAAAATTAATTAAATAATATTTTAAGGATTGTTTTTTTTATCAAAAGAAAATGAATAGCAGTACAGGGCGAACATTGGAATGCGTAAATTGAGATTTTCTAGTGCAGATTCATAATAAATTAAATCAGAAGGTAAAAGTACGTCAGTCAAAAGTATAATTATTCTCTCGGTACCATTATTGTTACCGCTGCATTGCAGTACAATAATTAGGCTTGAACTCTGAGCATAATTAATACAGTATTCAGTCTCAAGTTGCTCTCAGTGACGTTTTTAATTTGTGGCTTTTTATGTTTCAAATCTGAGTTGAACCGTGGGTAAGTTTTAGATCTTAATCATGTAAATCTTAATTGTCGAGTTTTTATGCTAGGGAACTTTAATTATTACACTATTCATTTATGAACAATTATAAAACACATAATATTTCTAATACTTTGAAATCTCTTGGAACTTTTTAAAGCTCTTTAAAATTCCTTGGAAGTTTTAAAAATACACTAAAATATTCAAAATCTTTTGAAATAAGTTGAAACTTTTTAAAGCTCTTGAAAATTCCTTGAAATTTTTTAAAATGTCTCAAAATTTTTTAAATCCTATGAACTATTTTCAAATTATTGAAATCTATTAACTATTTTTTACAGTCATTTAAAATACCCTAAAATAATTAACATTCCTTGAAATCTTTTGAAATACCTTTAAATCTTTTTAAAGCTCTTGAGAATTCCTTAGAAATCCATTAAAACTTTTAAAAGATCTTGAAAATTCTTGATGGAATTTTTCAAAGTATCCTAAAAATTTTAAAATCCTATGAATTCCCGTCCAATTATCGAAACCTATTGCAAACTTCTTGGAATATATTTAAATACCCTACAACTTTTAAAATCCTTTAAAACTTTTAAAAGCTCTTAAAAATTACTTAGATCATTTAAAATCCTATGAAGGCCCTTTAAATGATTAAAATCTATTAAAAATTTCTTGAAATATTTTAAAATACCCTAAAATAATTTAAATCCTTTATAAAGCCTTGAACCTTTTTTGAAACTTCTTAAAAAATTCCTTGGAATTTTTCAAAATACCCTAAAATCTTTTGAAATCCCTTCAAATTATTGAAATCTATTAAAGAATTCTTGTAATCTATAAAAATACACTGAAATATTTAAAATCCTTTATAAAGCCTTAAACCTTATTATAAACTTGTTAAAAAATTCCTGGAAATTTTTCAAAACATCCTAAAATCTTTTGAAATCCTTTCAAATTATTGAAATCTATTAAAGAATTCTTGGAATCTTTAAAAATACACCGAAAAACTTAAAGCCATGTGAAACTTTTAAAAGCTCTTGAAAAATCCTTGAAATTTTTCAAATCCTAAAAAATCCCTTCAAATTACTGAAATTCATTAAAAATTTCTTGGAATCTTTGAAAATACCCTAAAATATTTGAAATCCTTCGAAATCATTTGAAATTCCTTGAAACCTTTTAAAGCTCTTGGAAATTCGTTGGAATTTGTGAAAATACCCTAAAATCTTTAAAACTCTTGTGAAATCTATTAAAAATTCCCTTGATTTTTTTGAATAAAATATTTTAAATCCTTCAAAACGTTTTGAAAAAACTTTTTAAAGCTCTTGACGATTCCTTGGAATTTTTAAGAGTACACTGAAAACTTTCAAAGATTTGAAATCCCTTCAAATTATTGAAATCTATTAAAAAATTTATTGGTATCTTTTAAAACACTATACAATATTTAAAATTATTTGAAATTTCTTGAAATACTTCGAAACTTTTTAAAGCTCTTGAAAATTCCTTGGACGTGGCTATGTGTACCGAAATTTCGGTACAAATAACCGGATTTTTTCGGTACGAATAGGGGGAGCTGGAAAAGGGGCTATTTGTACCGAAATTTCGTTACGAATAGCCGAATTTCTTCGATACGTGTAGACACTCCCTTTTTATAAATACTCTAAAATCTTGAAAATCCCTTCAAATTATTGAAATATATTAAAAATTCATTGGAATCTTTTAAAATTGTTTAAAATCCTTTCAAATACCTTGGCAGTTTTTGAAGCTCTTGAAAATTCATTGGAATTTATAAAAAATACCATAAAATCTTTCAAATCCTTTGAAATCCCTTCAAATTATTGAAATATATTAAAAATTTCTTGGAATCTTTTAAAATACCCTAAAAGGTTTAAAAATAATTTTTAAAAATGTAGAGAAGACCTGAATTCAATAGTCGTTTATTAAACTTTCGACGAAAAAGATGACTTTTCTAAGTGACTTTTTCTTTAAAAAGTGACTAAACGTGATTTAAGAAAAAAAAGAGTAAAAGTGACTATGTCGGAGCCCTGTTTATTCTTGACAGTTACTTGAAGTGCTTCGTACAGAAATTCCCTGACTTTCGCAATTTTTTTCCTCAAAAAATTTGTATCCCCTGACCAACAAAAGTCCCTGACTTTTCCCTGGATTCCCTGTTTATTCTACCATTTGATAACTAATTGTTCATATTTAATTATTCTCTTTTGGTACATTTATCTTGATGTGGTGAAGCAAATTAATTGAAGCACTAATAGAAGTGTAATTGAAAACCGCGTGAACGTCCTGCATCGATTTTGAGCGAAGATTCATTACTGTTAAATCGATAACTGTAAGGCGATCTCACCAGAGAGATGGCGCCGAGGATTAATTTAGATGGTAGTTAATTGAAGGGGCGTTTAACTACGACGTTACAGCTCATTGCCAGAATGAAATATTATTTATAGTTTTTATTCAACTCTCATCTCAGGAAAAATTATTCATATAAACTATATTCTAATATTCTAAAAAGAAGACAATTTTAAAAGGTATTTAAATATATTCCGAGATATATTCATAAAAACTGCATATCATACGTAGTTTTACAAAAGCTACTTAAAAAAATAATTATAAAAATAGTCTCTAATGTTTATTTTTTTGTAGTTAAGAATAGATTAAACTTGATTGTGAAGAGTGAATGTGCATCTTTCTTTTGTACCTTTTCCTCTCGTTATCAAACGAGAATGACTTTGCTATACTTCAAGGAATACCAATTATCGTGAAGATGTTTCACTGAAAGATCATGGAGAGAAATTTTATGTTTCTTTTCTTGAGATTTTTCTTTCACTGACTGATTTTCTTTCAAATTCTTTGTCAATAAATATTTGAAATAAATATATTACTGTTTTCGTTTTAAAGAAACAATGGAAATAATTATCTGACGTAAAATAACAATGCAGCGTTGTGAGCAGAAAACTCCTGATGAAAAGGTTCAAACTTTTAAACTTAACAAAAGAGCTAAATTAGTAATTTTTCCTTGTTTGACGGGATATTCAGATGGAAATGAGTAAACAAAATTAGATCACCTTTCACGAGCTTTTATTGATCATGACTGTTATAAGTTCTGATTGCAGTTAAAAGTTCAAGGTCAATTGGCAACGTTTACCAGATCATTGACTTAGACTAATGCTAGCTGATGAAATAAATTCACCGATTTGCTTTTAGAGTGAATTCTCTGTGGAATGATTCATTTAATCTGTAGACGAGGAATTTATAGCACTGTTCAAGAACGTTATAAGCAAATTGTTATGGCAATATTAATCGAAAGGAGCCATAAATTAAAACAGAAATAAAGACATTATGACTGTTGCCATTCAAATAATAGGAAAGTAAATATTGGTAAAGAATACAAGTTTTCAATAACTAATCCCTGATTTTTCCATGACAAAATTTTCATTTTACCTGACCGTTAAGAATCTTTTATAAAAGGAATAGAACTAATTTTTCAAATTAAAATTACAAACTTATTTATATAGTTCAACAAAAAAGATGAAATTCCAACAAAACAGTTCAATTTTCGACCAAAACATATTAAACTTCAACCAAAAACCGTTGAATTTGCCACCCAATAGTTGAATTTTCAAGAACAAAACATTCATTTTTAAGAAAAACAGTTGCATTTCCAACAAAATAGTTGAACTTTCAAACCAAAGAGACGAATTTGAATTTTGTCATCACATCATAAAACAAAATAGTTGAACTTTTCACCAAATACTTCAATTATCAACCAAATGGTCGAATTTTCAATAAAAAAAAAAGATTAAACTTTAACCAAAAACAGTTACATTTTCAACCAAATAGTTCAATTTTCAAGCCAAAAATATGCATTTTTTGGAAGACAGTTGAATTTGCAATCCAAAAAGTCTAATTTTCCACAAAAAGACGAATTTTTAACAAAATAGTTACATTTACAAGCAAATAGTTGAATTTTTGAACTAAATAATTAAATTTTCAACAAATTATGGAATTTTTACCAAATTTTAAATTTTCCACCTACAAAGATGAAATACTCTATAAAAAATGCAATATTTGATATTTCAACAAAAAAAAAAGATGAAATTTCTACCAAAAGGGATTAATTTTAAATCCATGAAAACGATTTTTCAACCAAGCCTTAATTATTAATTAATTAACACCCAAAAACTTTCTACCAAAAAAGACCAATTTTTAACAAAATACATAACTTTTCAACAAAATAGCCTTAAAAATATTATTACAATAACACCCACTATTATTAAAATAGTCCAAGTTTCAACCAAAGATTGAATTTTCCAACTAATAAATAGACATTTTTCAGTCAAGAAAGAAAAGTTCATCCAAGTTGTTGAACTTTCAAGCCAAAATACGAATTTTCTGTGAAACAATTGAATTTTCAACTAAAATAATTAATTTTCAACCAAACTGTTGCATTTTTAACCAAAAAAGAGGAAATTTCAAATCGAGAATAATAATTTTCTAGCAAAAAAGACAATTTTTCAACTAAAAAAGACGAATTTTCAACTAAAAATGGAAAATTTGCATTTTCAGGTAAAAAAAAGTCTTTAACCAAAAAAAAGAGGTTTCAACAAAATAGTTTAATTTTAAAACAAAAAGATGAACCTTTACCCCCCAAAAAATAAATTTTTAATAAAGTAGTTCAACTTTTAACCAACTAGTTGAAATTTTAATTTAAAAATTTCAATTTTCAACAAAATAGTTAAACTTTCAGCTAAAGAGATAAATTTTCAACTAAAATGATAAACCTTCAGCTGGAATAGTTAAATTTTCATTTAAAAAAATTAATTTTCAACAACAAAAAAACGAAATTTCAACCTTCAACCAAGT
>CAKNYM010053539.1:510535-567354 GCA_932195095.1 Andricus curvator | reverse complement strand
AGCTTCAAGATAATATTTTTGTAGCTTTTAATAATTTTAGAAAGAATAACGAAGTTTTAAGACTTTTGGGTATTACTTTTCTGAAGTTTCTCGAACACAAAACAATAGAGAACGTTTTTCATCCGTATTTTTCGAATAGAGCTGTTTTGATTGTGTTTTGGTTTTGGAAATATTGACAATATTTAAAAGACTAGGTAATAGTCTTTTCCAGATATATTCAAAACCTAAACAAAAGACATCAAACTTTTCAGGGCTTTCTTATAGGGTAGAAAAAACTGTTATTCCCGAAGGAATTGCAACACTATCCGGATATTGATTGGCGATCAGCCACATCTTAATAATACTCTTCTAAACAAAAAAAATTCCACCACTGTTCATTAGCATCCGTGTTCCATATGTATACAATTGGCAACCATACTAACAATAATAACGATCATAACCAATCGGATCGGATCACAATATACATAATCCACAAGATGATCTATCCATAGTAAACTCACGAAAACAGTAAAATATGATCTAAACACACTATTTTCTGCCAATTCAAATGTTCACATTCCTGATAAATCAATCCGTAACAAGAACCCTTTCAACAATTGCCAAAGAGAGCTACCAAACATCCCACACACTTTCATTGCGACTCGTTCGATGATCATGATTCGCGATGAAGATTCAGCCTGTGTCTTGAGATCTTTGACTGATCACCGTAATTGGGATCGTGCTGGGCGATTAACGAATTTCACGAACGAGAACTCGAGGACATTGAAGTGGTGGAAGGTATACATATAGTATATACAGTACTGGTCTATAGGAGTGGAATGTCAGGCATTCGTGGGAGACTTGAGCTGAAGAATCCGGGAAGAATGAAAGCTAGACTTTGAGAATACTCACACTTCGAGAATGCGGTCGCCCTTGCGAACACCGGCCTTTTCAGCAGCACCTTGGGGTAAAACGGCACTGACATGCTGAAGAGGAGCATAGAGTTCCCCGTTGATGCTCCTGAGCTGTCCTCCCTCGCTGACCTGGCCGCGTACGTTGAACCCGAACCCGGTCTCAGTCTTGTAAATGGTGACGCACCTTGGGCCCTGTCCGGTTGGGTCCGATGTGTTCATTGCATGCTGGGGCACTCGGCCGTTGTTGACCATCGTCACGGCCGTGTTCATTCCGTCGAGTTTCGTCACTGGCGTTCTGGGCTGCACTTCCGACTCGCAGTCTGCCATCTTATGCTACGACCACCCATTGATGTTCTCGGCTGACGGCCTACCGCGATACTGCGCCTGTGCTGTGCAGCTTACGATTCGTAGCTCGCAGCGAGAAATTCTAGGCATGAGCCAGGCGCCAAGGTATTGGAGAACGCCAGGTCAAATTGTTGAGTGGTCTCTGGGTGAAGGGTAGAGAGTAGAGGGAATGTCTTCAGGTGTGGAGTAAGAGATCGTTGAACCAGGGACTGATGATGATCGTATTGATGATGGTGAATTGATGATGATGGTGATGATGCTGATAAAGATGCATACCACTATTGAAGATGATGAGAAAATTGATGATGACGATGAAGAAGTTGATCATGATGAGTAAAATTGATAATGATAACGATGAATTGATGATAACGTGATAATGATGTTGATATGAGAAGTTATCTAAGGAGATAGTTGCACAATCATGATTAATCTAAATATATACATCCAGAATGTAACGTGTTTATACACGGAGAAAAATGGATGTTTAAACGTAACATCTAGATCTTCAGGGTTAACATATTTTATGTTTAACTATAGGACAGCAATATAGATGTTCAAAGTTAGGATCTGTAGATATTAAAAAGTGAGATGTTACTCTGAAACCAAAATGTTACTCTGAAACATCCAAAATGTTCAACCTGAAATATCCGAAATATTATATGTATGGTTATTCAACTAACGGCTGTAAATATTTGAGGAATTTACTTATTTCTGAGCATTTAAGGAATTAATTGATAACTTATTTGTGAATTTAAAACTAAACTTGAATTTTCGTGCATGAACGAAAAACAGATACAGGGTATGAAATGCCGATCAGATAATACATTCAGTCTAGCTGAGGTTATGTTTCATATTTTTAATTCAAAATAAAAAATAAAAACGGGGTAAGTAAGCTGAGAACGAATAATATGTAATCTGCATTTAAAATTCTATCTATTTGACGTAACTTAAACTCATATTTCATTATAAATTCAGAAACATTTTGTCAAATCACGTGTCAAATGTTCAAAGGTGTTCGAGTCAATATAACCTCAAACTTAAGAACATTGTTCCGTCGTGTAGACAGGCAAAAGTCGTTATACAATTTTAATTAAGGATAGCTAATTTTGATTCTTTGAAAATGTTCAAAAATTGTAATATTCCATAATTGTGAAATCGAAATTATATAGCCGTCAAATATAGTCGTGAAATTCGAATGCGCAATGCGCATGCGTTCAGATGATTTTAACATCTGAATATGTTACAGTTTAACATAAAAATATTTTTACGCCTAACATCTCAAAAAGATAGTAGATGATTGGCATGAATATCTGCATGTTAGGCGGAACAATCTTACCCTTTGAACATCTACATTTAAACATCCATTTTTCTCCGTGTACCTATATTAGGGAATTAGAAATGGGATGAGCGGACGTCCTGATTTTTCAGGACATGTCCTGATTTTTTATCGATGTCCTCATTTTCTGAATTTTTATATGTCCTAAATTTTTTTCACAATTTCTGAGGGCAGAGCTGTCTCGTTGTGACTGTTCAATTCAATTTCTAAAACTTTACAGGTGTTAAATTCTATTAATATTTAAAAAGAAAAGAAAACATAAAATTGCCTAAAAAATGTGATCTTCTGAAAAGTAGTTAAAATAATTAACATATTGTGCCATTATTTAAATAAAAATGTTGACTTCAAAAAAGATATTATTTGGATATAATTTATAAACTTAGGGAATGAACGTACAATTTGAATGAGCATAAAATTTAGCTATTTCATTTTTGGTTGAAAATTCATCTTTTTGGTCGAAAGTTCAACTATTTGGTTCAAAATTCATTCCTTTATTGAAGATTCATCATTATAGTTCAAGATTCATTTCTTTGGTTAAAAATTTAACTATGGTGTTGAAAATTCTTTTCTTTTGTTTGAAAATTTATCTTTTTTTTTGTTTTCTTGAAAATATTTTTTTGTTTTGAAAATGCATGTATTTTCTTGAAAATTCATATTTTTTGGTAGAAAATTAATATTGGTGATTGAAGATTAATCTTTTTGTTCGAAAATTCAAAATTCGTAGATCCATAATTATAGTTAAAAATTGATTTCTTTGATTGAAAACTTAACTTTTGAGTTGGCATTTTTTTAAATTCTTTTTCTTTTTGTTGAAAATTATTTTTTTTCCTGAAAATGCAACTACTCATTCTTTGGTTGAAAATTTACCTTCTTTAGTTGAAAATTCATCTATTTGGTTCAAAATTAATTTCTTTATTGAAGATTCATCATTATAGTTGACGATTCATTTCTTTGCTTAGAAATGTAACTATTGTGTTGAAAATTCTTTTCTTTTGTTTGCAAATTTATCTTTTTTTTTTTTGGTTTTGTTGAAAATTCATCTTTTTTGGTAGAAAATTCAACTATTTGATTCAAATTCAATTTTTTATTGCAGATTCATCATTATAGTTGAAGATTTATTTCTTTGGTTAGAAAATAAACTATTGTGTTGAAATATCTTTTTTTTTTGGTTCACAATTAAATTCTTTAACTGAAAATCTTCTTCTTTGTTTGAAAATGTATCTTCTTTAGTTGAAAATTCAACTATTTGGTTGAAAATTAATTCATTTTGTTGAAAATTCGTCTTTTGTGGTAAAATATTAATCTTTTTGGTGAAAAATTCATCTTTTTGGTAGACAATTCATTTGTTGCCATTTCGTTTTTTTATGATTAAAAATTAATTTTTTTAACTGTAAATAAAACTATTCCATTTTCGGTTGGAAATTTATCTTTTTAGTTGAAAATTCGTCTTTTTGGGTAGAAAATTAATCTTCTTTGTTGAAAATTCATTTTGTTGGTTAAAGATTCCTCATTTCAGTTGAAAATTCATTTCTTTGGCTAAAAATTTATCTATTTTGTTGAAAATTCATGTATTTTGTTGAAAAATTGTCTGTTTTGGTAGAAAATTAATCTTCTTGGGCGAAAATTAACTTCTTTGATAAAGATTCCTCATTTTAGTTAAAAACTATTTCTTTGGTTAAAAATGTAACTATTTTGTTGAAAATTCACATATTTTATTAAAAATTCATCTTTTTGGGTAGAAAATAAATCTTCTTGGCCCAAAATTCATTTCTTTGTTTAAAAATTTAATTATTTTTTTGAAAATTCATGTATTTTTTTTAATTCATCTTTTTGGTAGAAGGTAAATCTTCTTAGTCACAAATTTATTTCGGGTTAAAAAATTTAACTATTTTGTTGAAAATTCATGTATTATGTTCAAAATTCATCTTTTTTGGTAGAAAATTAATCTTCTTGGTTGAAAATTCATTTTTTTGGTCAAAGATTCCACATTTTAGTTTAAAATTCATTTCCTTGGTTAAAAATGCAACTGTTTTGTTGAAAATTCAGGGGAAAAGTCAGGGAATTTTTATCAGAATATGAGTAGACACCCTGATTATATCGACGCCTCCATTCAATATGAGTCTATGTGCTGACAGCGCCGTGTATGAGACTATGCGCTGTGTATAAGCATAGGGAATAGTCTCATACAGAGCGCTGGTAGCACATAGACTCATATTGAATGGAGGCGTCGATATTGAATTTTTTACAAGAATAACATAAAAATTAATTTAAGTTAATTATGTATTTCAAAAAAGTTTTTGGCAACTATTTAACACATTTTGTAAGCAAATTTAAGTAAAAATAATTAACGAAGTCCAAAATAGTTATTTGTGAGACAAGTCTGCAAAATAGGTGATTGTGTGCGAGTGTAAAATGACCTATGCGCACGTGTATCACACGCTATTTTTTGCAACGCCCGTCTGAAAAAGTTGTGTTGGGAGGAGTTAACGAAAAATACTAATTTTATAATAACAAATTTGTTAAAAAAATTTGTGAGAAAACTTTTTTGAAAAACCCCTAAAAACAAAACTTCAATCATTAAAAGATTTGTTCAAGTTAAATCTAAATTTATTTCAAGAAGATACCAACACCAATGTTTAAAGTTATCTATGCCAGTGTCTAAAGTACCTCATCTCGAAAGTGCGCATGCGCAGCTTTTTTGCCAATGCCTAAAGTAAGCCATCTTCAAAATGCGCATGCGCGAAAATTGTTCGCACACGTTCTGTTCAAATAAGGTCCTTTCTGCAATATTTAAAAGCAAGAAAACGTCAACTTTTGAGGTGAGTGTTGAAAAAAATTATTTTTTGTTTAATATTTTAAAAAACGTTGGCTTAATAAAAAATTATTTTGCAGACGATGATTTTCTCTCTAAAATTGAAGTGGGATTTCTGTGACCCATTTTTAGCTATATTTGAATCAGTGAATAAGTGAAAATGCTACTGATTCGATTCAAATTTAGAGAGTTTATATTATTATTTGTTACTGAAAACTGTTATCTTTTTTTACTTATTGCGAGAATTAGAAACTAACATTTTAGAAAAATTGTGTAAATCTATAAATATTTAAAAGTCAAGTAAATGATTAAGTTTTTGGAACAGAATTTGTATTTGTTGAAGGTAAAAAAATGATTGATTGTACACATTTGAAAATATACACTATACGCTTTAAGTTAAAAAAAAAATTCAAGATGTTTCGAAATAATCTTGTAGATAATATAACCTGTCACATTTAGAGACCTTGGCCATCTGCCAGTGACGTATCTAGTATTTATATGCATTTTATACTTATATGATTTAACTTTCATAAATTTTCTTTTTAATTCGAAGAATTGAATTTCTTTCAAATCAAATTTTTTTTTTAAATTACCATATTAGAAGAAATAATAGAAATTTTTAAGAGAAACAGCCCTGCTGCCTCTCTGTATAATAATTATGTAAATTGTGTATTAACCATGTTTAATTAAATATTTAAATTTACAATTTCAAAGTTGTATTAAAACATAATTTTATAGTGAAAGCTTAAATTTTGTACAATAATTTAATTACAGGAACTCATATCTCAAATGTACTGTAGTTTTATTTTTAAATTCTTATCACATGAAAATTATTAGGTTTACAAATTTTTTAATTCATAATTCAACAACTTGCAAGAATTTCTCGGATTTTTGAATTATTTCAAAATAAATAGGCGTACCTACAATCTCTTTTAGTTTGAAAATTGATAAGATTTCTGAGGTTTATGCCGTAGTCACGTAGAATGATAATGTGAAAACCCATTAAAGAATATTTTGAATACCAATGCTTTTTTTATTTTCTTTTTTTCAAAAATGGGCAATGCCCATTTGATCACAACCTACCTGCTTGTGCTACTCCCACCATCCAACTTCCCCTCACGCAGCTGAGGGACCACCAGACTGCTGCAGTCGATCCTAGCCAGCGGAGGATATTTGTAGTTGATGATGAATAAAATACAAAAATAAAATTTGTAAATGTTGCAATTAGTAACTTATAAATATTATTTTAGAAATATTATATTAGAAATCTGCGATTCTTGAGAACATTTTATTTAATTTTTATTTTATAAGTAAAAAAAAGGCAGTAAACCTAATTTGCAAATCTACATTTATAAATAACTGGTGGAACTTTTCAAGGATATGTGAAAGTGAAAAACACAATGGAGTATATATATATTTGCAATATATTAAATTATTATTAATAATTAGATACAATGTGCGACATTAATTCAAGGTCACGGTATATACAATTTTTAATTTTTCTTTCAACATTTCACTTTTACGTTTCTTTCATTGTATTTCTGCCTTCTGGTGTTTCTTTTCAAGAACATTTCAGACTTACAGGTAAAACATCATGGTATGTAGTTAAACTTTTGTATTTGTCAGTTTACTTCTGTTTATATGTAGGAGACAAAGAAAGCGCGAACGATTAGCGTAAACGCATCGTTTACTGACAAAAATAGCGACTATTGATTCTTTCTTAAACTCCTAAACCTCTGTTAAAAAGCGGCGGCCAACAATAAACGCAGGACACTGTTAATTCTGCAAATTTATTTGTTAATCATTAAAATATGTACTATACTCTTTCTTCTTCTTTTCAGTGTGATGTATCACTTGAAAAAATTAACTGGCGCTAAAATAATGCAAAAGTCCGTATGCTTCACTTGCGATAAACTGCAGCATTTATACAGAAATACAAATTAAGCAAACGTATGGACTGCTTCTGTTAAAAGGTAAATACATAATTTCGTTATATCTCTGGTTTTAACAGAAAATCGATAATACATACAATAAAACCATTCAACTTTTCTCAAAGTTTACATATTTCCCAAGTACAGCGAGTGACGTCAAAACTTTAATAAAAAAGAATATTTTATTCATAAATGCAGTAATCCAATGTTTGAAATATTTGAAAATACAGGGCAGATGACAATTCCGCTCCAGCTACCTGTGTACGGTTCCCTCACTATGCGGCCTCCCCTCATTCAGCCGAACTGCTGCCACCGAGCCTGGTCAGCGGGAGTCCTTTGTACCTAATGAGGACTAAAATGTCGAATAGAATTTTTTTAATTTAGTACTTGATAACTAAAATTTCAGGTGCAATGAGCAAAACTTAAAAGGTTTGTTATGGTTTTCCAAATTAGTCTAGGAATGAGACTATTCATACTTTTGTACTGGGAGTGCAAAATTATTTAAGGCTAATTTTGAGAAATAAACCAAATTTATTATGTTAGTTAATAAGTTTTCAAATCTAGCCAAATTTTAGCTTCCAGAATTTTCTCAAGTTAAGTAAAATATTGCACCAATAAATTAAAGCTACTGCAGTCGATTTGAGTAAAATATACTCAAATATTTTCCATAAGTCAAATAACATATCGTTGGAATCGTTATAATTCTCATATTTCGAATATTATATTTGTAAATTACCAAGTGCTAAATTAAAAAAATGGTATATTCCGTATTTTATTCCTCAATAGGTACAAGGGACTCCCGCTGACCAGGCTCGACGGCACTAGTTCGGCTGAATGAGGGGAAGCCGCGTAGTGGGAGAACCGTACGCAGGTAGCTGGGGCGAAATTGACCATCGCCCAAAATTTAGATCTAGAAAACTTCATTGAACAAGTTTTTATGGACACACACGTCACCTGACTTTGACGAAAATCATTCATTCCATTCACTCAGATCTGAACAAATACAGAACCGCGACAAAGTCTATTGTTATGTTCTCGTCTCGCTAATAATCGAGTTTCGTATAAAAAGAATACTGTTAAAACGAAGTCCAGCAAAAATACAGTGGAGATTTTCGCGTCGGTGTACAACCCTCAAAAAAACAAGAGCACGATAGAATTTTTGTTTCTTGACAAATTGTAATAAATAGCTAGTTAACGTACCTAATAATAATTGTAAGTAGTAATAAATGAAGTTATGCGGTAATAATAATCAGTAATAGTAATTGTAACATGCCCTGGACAGGTATTCACAATCATGGACCCGCGTCAGCCAATAGCAACTTTTTTTCTCTTATCGCAGATAAATCCCTCTGATTTGCTTTCAAAAGGACTGATTTTGGGATATAAACACAAATATACGATCACAACGATGGGGATGCAAATATGCATTTCCGAAAATCCATGAGTGACAATCTTCATTGTCATCATTGTACATCAACAATATTATCAACACCATACATTTATGACTTCACACTGGAAATAAATTATAATTTATGACAATGATTACACTTGTATTATTATAAAAATGCGCTAGCTTGTCGCGTCTGAGAACTTTCTTTAACATATTTCGTAAATAATTGCTTCTTCATTAAATTCAATTATCAATTATCTGCACGCATCCATACTAGAGCCATCTAAAGAATAACATTTTGGTCAGTTTCAGCTCAAATTTTGAAAGATGTTATTTTTTAGATCACCTAGTTTCATATGACAAGTCAGATAGAGCGTGGCAGCAAATGGAAGAACACAAACCAGGGTGGCCGTTTTGATCAAGGAAAAAAATTCCCGGTAATTTCCCGGTTTGCAAACATTTTTCAAGGTCATTGAAATTTAAAAATCAAACTCTTACAGCTGAATTTCGTTTCATTTGATGTATTCTAAATTTAATTTCAAATTAAAATGCTCATAGTGGTATCCTTATGAATCATAAACATTTAAAATTGAAGCCTAATAATTTTTTATACAGAAATATTTAATTAAAACGCTCAATAATTTACACGTATAATATGGAAGCTTTTAATAGTTTTCATTTGAACAATTCCAAATTAAATTCCTTTGAACTGCCAAAATAAAAATATTAAACTTTTCTAAATCGAACAAATTACAATTTTTTTAAATGAACACTTTTTAAATTATAAGTTAAATTATTTTCATTTCAAGTCGTTTTAAATTAGTAATTGTTCAATTGTTATTTCTACGCCGTAATTCAATACTTTCACTTAAGAATTGAAAAGGGAATAATTAAAATGGCAACGTTCAAAGTTTAAATCAACACTCAGAAATTTAAAGATTCACGGCTGTTTCAAAACAATTCAGTTTCGAATTGCACAGTTTTTCAAATTCGATTTATAATTGTTCATTTTAAATGAACAGTCAAATATTTATAAACATTAAAAAAAAATTATTTGTTTTAATTAAAACATTTTTAATTGAATGAGTTAAAAATGGAATATTTTATACTGAAAAAATATTTGGGTATGATTTAAAATTTGATAAAAGTGTTTAATTATGAATTTGAAGTTATTTATAAATAAAATAAATGGAACAACAGTTCAATTTTTAAAATAGTTAATTAATTAAAATTTCCACTTGATCATGATAAAACGTTTATTCCGACAAATCTTCAATTTTAAACGCCAAAAAAATATTTGCCAATGGCAACCCACTTACAAAAAAAAAACGATTTTTCAAATTTTCTTTTTATGGACTGAAATGTTTATTAAATGTTCATGTGAAATTATGTAAATATAACAATTGCATTGATGCACATATTTTTAATATAAAATGCATTTTTTTTCTTGAATTTTCAACAGTTAAAAATGGAAGAAAATTGAAAACTGGGTTTTCAACAGCTGAAAATTGAATTTTCAACTGTTCAAAATTCAGTTGAATTTTTAATCTTTCAACAGTTGAAAACTCAATTTTCAATTTTCTTCCATTTTTAACTGTTGAAAATTCAATAACAAAACGAATTGATTTTTGTTTAATTTTTAATTTAAATTCAAAATTTGTTAAAAGTTCAAGTGCATTTTTAATTTTTCAACGGTTGCAAATTCAATCTTCTCCAATTTTCAACTGTTGAAAATTCAATAAAATTTTTTTTCCATTTTTAACTGCCGAAAATTCAAGAGAAAAAAATTAATAGAAAAATTTTAAACTTTAATATGAGTTAAAATTTTTTAAGTTTTTACAAGTTAAAAACCAATTGAACTTTTTATTTTACAACATTTGAAAATTCAATTTTTTTAAATTTTCAACTGTTGAACACTCAATTTTATTCTATTTTTCACTGTTCAATACTCAAGGAAAAAGCGAATTAAAAATTTTTTATTTTAATTTCAATTTTTAATTCTTTAAAAGCATTGGAAAGTTAAAAATTCAATTGAATTTTTAATTTTTTTAACAGTTAAAAATGCAATTCTCTTCCATTCTTCAACAGTTTAAAAATTAAAAAAAAATCTGTATTAAAAACAATTGTTAAAAATGTTATATTTACATAATTTTGCATAAAATTTAATAAATAAATATGATGACTCATAAAAAACATTTTTTTTTTAAACGTCGATTTTTTCGGAAACGGGCGGCCATTGGCAAATAAATATTCCTCCAATCGACTCTCAGTAGGGAATTGATGAGATTTAAAAAAAATCCCAAATCTGATCATCTCATTGTAAGTCTTTAAAACCGCATTTTAAAACTCTTTTAACTGAAAATGTACGCTTAAAAATAAAGAACCAAAATGGAAAATTTTTAAAGCAAAAATTTTAGAATCACGCATTGTAAACTGGATAATTTCATAATTGAAAAAGGTCAGAATTTAACTAAACATTTTAAAAAATTGGAAATCAAACTTATTTTAAATTGCATTATAACATATGATTGGATAGATTTCTCTTCTAAACATTTATAAAATTACCGGTCAAAAAATAAAGTCACCGTCATTTCCCGGTTTAGCGGCCACCCTGACAAACGCTAATTTTGAAACTATTTACAGTCGCACGACAATAGTTTCCAACGTCAATGAAGCATATAAGTTATTTCTAATTTTATGCAAAATATTTACCCGCAAATACAAATCTACATTGTTTTCTAGGTTGTCTACCGTTTTTAAAGGACCATTCTCCCGTTTTCTAAAATTTACTTGCACGAAAGAGTCTGCAGATCAAACTCAAAAACTCTCACTGTTGAGAGAAGTCTTCAGAAACATCTACCATTGCGTGAAAAAATAGACATCTGAAATTTGCAGTCTTATCCGTCGCACAAGTTAATTTCCAAAAATTAGGATTTCATATAATTTAATTTCACTTTCAAACAGAGCAAGGAATAAGTATATTAAAAGAAGAATCCAAATAGCCTGGAACCAAGCTTTATCGCTGATTAAAATTCATTAAAAATCTGCAGACGTCATAATCACATCCAAAGTGTGACTTCTAAGGGTATCAGTCAAAAAAGCTTTTGCAAGTAAAAACTTCGTGTAAAAGTTCCATAGTACAATTGGATGTTCTCCTTGAATAAACACAGGTTCTAGCACGTATGAGACAAAAGGTAAAGATGAACACGTATCGAGTAGAAATCGACTACTAGTTCAAAAATTACTGGCTTTAGGGGTTTCAAAAATTACACAGTAACAAGTTAGTTTTTGTAAACACTTATTTCATAATTGATAGCGAAATTTTGAGTTTGTAACTGTCGAAATAGTATTTCTTTCATATGTTGATACCATTGGTGCTTTTTTCCTGGACTTCCCACGACATCCAATGGTTTCAAGAGGAACACTTTTTCTAGGTAGACATTTGAATAGGCACATCGAAGCTAAAGATTAGAAAAAAGTCTAGGCAAAATGAAAATCGCCATTGTGTGATTTTAGGGGGACTCCGGCTTTCAAGTATTGTCCACAATTTTTGGGAAGTACTAAACTGAAACAATAACTCTCTAAATCATCCCTGATTCAAAGTCCCTGTGTGGAGGGATAGCGACGTTATAGGACCGATACATTTTATCATTGGCAAGTTTTGATCTTCTACGACTGAATAGAAAATAATCTTTGGTTACCCAAAAATGCCTATCTGGTTTATCATCAATCGCCTGTTTCAAGGATGATGAGATCGCTTATTTTCAACGCAATTTTCTTCATCCGCTTCGCTAAGCATCACTAATTGCGTTTAATATCAAAGAAATTCTCGCGTGATCGTCTTTTAAGAAAACGCTACTTAAATTATGGTTTTATTCCTTAAAGTTTTCAAGTCTTTTCAATTCATCAATTTGGGTCAAGCTTGACAAAACTGCATACGGTTTCCAAAATGTTTTGCAAACTGTGTCAAACTGTGAGAAATTCCATTCCATGTGAAGAAACCTTTCAAAGGGAAAAAGTGGATTATTCTGTCACCTTTTGGTGTATAAATATAGTTAGAATTCTATCAATCAATTCGTAGAAAATGCCTAATCAATTTCTAATCTCAGTTTCAACTCACATGAAATGGATTAAGACACTTGTTCAATTCATGAATTCATTTTGATTGATTTGCATGTGAAGGTTCGAGAACGAGTTTCAGATCTCATCGTGAGTTATGCTTGACGGGAATTTTGGTTCCTAGCTAGCAGGCCGACTTAGGAGTAAGAAATGAGAAATATCATTGAAAGCAATGTATGATGGCGAGGACGATGATAAAGTTAAAGAATATCTTCTGATGATTTGGTTTAAACCTGACAATGGAAGGGAAATGCAAGAATATACCTAATATTGATAAGTATATCAATCTAATGTGTTTCTAATAGAATTATCCTAGTCAGAGTCCTCCTCGATGGTGGGTGATAACATGGCAAGATCCTGGGAACTCAGCATATCTCTGGAAAGTGCATATTCTGCCAGGGCTCGGTGACAGAAGACATATTGGTCTGGCATTTGAATACTGTACGCCCTTTGTGCTCTGATTCTTTCCACTGTCCCTCGGATATCTACAGTACCAGTGTCTTCCAGTCGAGATATGCAAATATCCAAAGTACAAAATGTCCCTGAAAATAATTCGAATAAGCATTAATATTAACTTTCATGTTTTGCATTTAATTTCAGCTGAGGGACCACCTTTTCCAGTAAAAAGAGAAGGGGGTTTCAACAAAATAGTTCAATTTGAAACCAAATATTTGCATTTTCAACTAAAGTGATAAATCTTTAACCAAAAAAGATGACATTTCTACCAAAAGAGATGAAGTTTTTAAACAAGAAAGATATTTTAGTCAGGAAAGAAAATCAATTTCAACCAAATTGTTGAACTTTCAAACCAATCCTGGTGGAAATTTTTTTACAAGAAAGTGCAAAAAATTAAAACTGTTTTCACAGGAATCTTAAAAAGAAATACAATAAATTACAACCAGAATTACAGAAAAGTACAACTTCTTTCTATTATTAAGACGAATTTTGTACTTTTTTTGTACTTTTATGTACATAGTTATATTTTATTGTAGTTTTAATTTTCTACAAGAATTTACAACTACAAGAATCTACAGGAATTTACAGGTTTTGAAGCCAAAAATTTGTTCTTTTTCAACCTAGGATGACAAATATTTAGAATATTGCAATTATATCATTTTAAATTAGGATGTGTACATGATCGCTATTACAAGAAAGCTCCATGTTTAAGCTTTAAATGAATGGTAGAATATTAAAAGACAAAATGAATAATCGTTAATAAAATAAACAAAAAACCTTACTTTGAAGATTTTTTAAATATATAGCAATCGGTTCGAAACCATATGTCATTTAAAATTATCTAATTGCAATATTCTCAATATTTGTTATCCTAGGTCGAAAAAGAACAGCTTTATGACTGAAAATAAAAACTAAACAAATTGAGAAAGAATTGATAACGGTCATTGAAATTATAAGATTCGAACTCTTGAAGATAAAAATTTTTTGATTTGAAGTTACAAAAACTGAACCGCAAATTAAAACACGCAAAGTGGAATACTTTTGAATTTCAAACTTATAAAATTAAAGCTTTAAAAAATATATTTATTCAAACACTCAATAATTTTCGCGTGTAAAATGAAAGCTTCTAAAACATTTCAATTGAAACATTTTTAAATAAAAGCCGTTAAACTGCAAAATTTTAAATTTTAACTTTTATACATTGTACAGTTGAAAAGATTTAAAACCTAAAAAGATGAATTTTCAACTAAATAATCGAATTTTAAACAGAAAAGATTAAACTTCAACTAAAAACAGTTGCATTTCCAACGAAAGAATTGAATTTTTTAGAAGACAGTTTAATTCCTAACAAAAAAGGTGAATTTTAAATCCAAAAAGACGAATTTTCGTTTGAAATAGACGAATGTTCAACAAAACAGTTGAATTTTCAACCAAAAATGATGATTTTTTAACAAAATACTTTAAATTACAAAAATGAATTTCCAACCAGGCTTATTTTGAAACAACAAAAATTTAAAGTTTTAACCAAAAATAGTTGAATTTTTAACACAAAAATTGGAATTTTTGACAAAAAGACGAATTCTCGACGAAAAATTAAATAGTTGGTATTTCAGCAACAAAAAAAAACGAATTTTTAACAAAATAGTTGAATTTCCAACCAAATAGTTTAACTTTTAACCTACAAAGATGAATTTTTAACCAAAACGACGAATTTTTAACGAAGAAAAAATTAATTTTCTACCAAAAAAGACAAATTTTCAACAAAATAAACCAATTTGCAAACAAATAATTTAATTTTCAACTAAAAATGATTAATTTTCAACTAAAATGATGAATCTGCAATTCTGCAACCAAAGAATGAGTGTTTAATAAAGTATGTCAACTTTTAACAAACAAAAAAAAAAAATTTCTACAAAACAGTTGAATTTTCAACCTGAAATAATTAATTTTCTACCAAAGAGACGAATTTTCTAATAAAAAAGACGAATTTCCAACAAATAAGGATTTTTTAGCCAATACAGGAAAAAATGTCAAAGAAATTGTGGAACATTCAAGCCAAAAGACAGCATTTTCAACCCGAAAATACAAATTTTTAACGAAAAAGTTAATTTTTAACCAAAAAATTGCAGTTTCAATCAAAAGAGAGAAAATTTCCACCAACAGGATTAGTTTTCTACCAATAAAGACCAGCAAAATATTTAAATTTTCAATCAAAGAGATCAACCGTCAAACAAACAAATTTTTAACAAATTGATTCAAGTTTTACCCAAGTAATTGAATTTTTAATTTAAAAAATATCAATTTTCAGACAAAAATGAAATAGTTACGTTTTTAGTTTAAAAAAATTATTTTTCAACCAAAAAATATGAATTCTCAACGAATAATGTAATAGTAGATATTTCAAATAAAGAAGTATGACTTTTTAATAAAAATGGTTGAATTCGCAACCAAATAATAAAATTCTTCATTAAAATTACAGTCGTCAGGATGAAGCAACTGCAAGTAAAGAAATAAAAATACAAGGCAAATAAATTACTAACATTATATAATAACATTATATCAGGGTAGTCCCAAACTTCATTTTCAAAATTCTATAACTTTACCCGCAACAATTTTTTATTTGCTCTAACCATTGATATTCAAAAACCATTTCGATTGTAGATGTGATTTTCACCGTGATAAAATAAACAGTCTCTTGTTAAAAAGGTCATCTTTTTTCGTTCAGCAGGGAAAAAGTTTTAAAAACTATTTTTTCTTTAAACGAACAAAAATTCCAGAACCATGAGCAAAATTCAAGGACTTCTCCAGGTTTTCAAGGATTTCCAGGACACTAGACACCCTGTTTAAACGGAACCGTGAGTTGCATTTTTACCCAAATATGATGAAATTTTTACCAAAACAGATGAATTCTCAACCAAAAATATAGCAGTAGAATTTTAAATCCAAAGAATCAATTTTGAACAAAAATTAGTTGCATTTTCTGATGGGGTTCTATTAATTCAGTTCGCATTTAAGCGAAAAAAAGGGCAAGGGTCAATTTCGTACATAATGAGGGCTAAAATTTGGAATATAACAAATTTTCAATTTAGCACTTGGTAATTTACAAACATAATATTCGAAATCTAATAATTATAATGATTTTAACGATATATTATTTGCCTTAAAAAGTTGAAAATTAAAGAATAAGTGTTCAATTTTACGAAAGTGAATTTTGTAGTATACTCTGTCATTAAATTCCCTTAGCTTTTTGCCTGCTTAACTAATAATTATTGATTTTGAGATAGCCCAGAGTCGGTGGCAGCAGTTTGGCTGCGTGAGGGGGAGGCGCGTAGTCAGGGAATAGTACACAGGTATCTGGTGCGGAATTGTCCTCTGCTCGAAAAAATAAACGAAAAGAAGGGGATGTTTCTTGAAAACAGAGGAAAAAAAAAGGAATTCTTTAAAAAAGGCCTGATATTTTAAAATTAAATTACCTGTCCTTCCAATACCGGCGCTACAATGTACAACTATAGGCGGGCCACGTGGATGTCCAGCCCAAGTATCACCTCTACTGGTCAAAAGTGTATTTTGTTGCTGTCGTACTAACGAGAGGAACTGTAATAAAGCTCTTGCCGATTGAGGTACTCCGTAGTCTGGCCAAGCTGTGTATAACATGTGACAAACTTCTCTTGTCTCTTCAGTCTATAGAAAACAATTTTTTTGTCATTATTCCAAAACTAGCAAAAATTACACATGTCTTATTTTGATTGCCTAATTAACAATTTCTAATACTATATGCGTCAATTTAATAATATAATTAATAATCAAGAATTAATATGTATGTATACCATTAAGCCATTTCCCTTTCAGGGTAGGCGTGACACTACCCGATATAAATATATAAATATAAATATTGAAATACCTACAACAGTTTTCACACAATTTTAATTTTAATCGGCTTTCCTTTAAATATAGGATTTTATCCCAGTGGGAATTAGAAACAAAAGAAAATTAATAAGTTAATGTGGGATTTTATATCGTAATAAGATGTTCTTAAAAAATCTTCAGGAATTCCGATTCTTACTGACGTCTTCTATTTTGGATACTGATCCATTTTGAAGATGTTTACAACGAAAAATTCGTAAAAATCTTTAGTTTTGATTATTTATAGTTTAAAATCATAAAATTTTGAAATATTTTTGAAATAGGTCTATCGTTAAGAATTGAAACTGAAGATTTTGCAGTGTTCAACGTGTATAATTTCAAATTATGTAGTTTTGAATGCTTTTTTTAAATAGTTCCATTTTTAAAATTTACAATTGAAAGCGCTTCAATTTTAAAAATGTACCTATAAATAAATATTCTTAAAATTTGATGATTTTAAGATTTAAAGTCAAGTTTTCAATTCTTAATCTTCCAAATTGAAGAGAAATTGCGAATTGCAAATCATGAAAATGACAGCTTTTTTAATTGTAAAACTTGAAACTTGCATAATTCTTAATTGAAAATTTTCCAAGTTAAAAACTCCTCCATTTTAAAAATGTATAAATGCAAATTCTTAAATTTGGATGAATTTGAAGCCCAAAAGTCAAGTTTTCAATTCTAAATCTTCCAAATTGAATAAATTTCGAACGTGAAACAACAAAATTGAAGCTTTTATCATTGCGAAATTTAAAACTTGTATCATTTTTAATTACAAATTTTCAAAATTAAAAGTCAAGTTTTTAATTCTAATCTTCCAAACAATATTAAAGAATTAAAATTCAAAGATTTACCGTTTAAAAGAGTTAGATTAGAAAACTCTGGAATTTTTTAGATGTATAAAAACAAATTCTTATTAAATTTTGAAGATTTACAATTCAAAAATTTTCCATTTTCACGATTTTCAATTTAAAATTATTAAATTTGAACGATATTAGAAATCAAAAGTCAAGTTTTTCCTTCTAAATCTTCCAAATTAAAAACCTTTTTTAATATAAATCATAAAAATTACAGAAGCTTTTAATTGTGAATTGTTACAATTAAAAACTCTTCAATTTCAAAAATTTACAATTTAAAGTTCTGAAATTTTGAAGAGTTACAATTAAAAGTTCTTGAATTTTGAAAATACAGAATGAAAAATGATTGAATTTTGAAGATTTATATTTTAAAGGTATGTAATTTGGAATATTTTTTTAAAACAGTTCAATTTTGAAGATCTAAAATTAAAAACTCTTCAACTTTCACGAGACTTTATTTTTAAAGACTTAAAATTTAGTGATCTACAATTTTGAAGATTAACAGTTGAAAGTTCTTTAAGTTTAACGACTTTCAGTTTAAAATCATCAATTTGAAAGACTTATAAATAAACATTTTTAAACTGTGATGATTTTAATATTGGTGATTTTGAAGATCAAAAGTTGAGTTTTAAATTCTAAACCTTCCAAATTGATAGAACTTCAAATGTAAATCATAAAAATTACAGAATTTTTAATTGTAAATTTTCAAAATTAAAAACCCTTCAATTTTGAAGATTTACAATTGAAAGTTCTACAATTTTGAAGCGTTACAATTAAAAATTCTTGAATTTTGAAAATATAGAATATTGCAAATTATTTAATTTTCAACATGCATATTTTCAAGGTATGTAATTGTGAACGTTTTTTTTTAATAGTCCAATTTTAAGAATCCACCATTAAAAATTCTTTAATTTTAAATATTTGTAATTTAAATTTCTTTAATTTTAAATATTTGCAATTGAAAACACTTCAATATTTAACGTATATAATAGAAAATGATGCAATTCTTAATGTTTTTTTTTGGAATAGTGCAATGCTGAAAATTTAAAATAAAAATGTATTCAATTTTATAGATTTGCAATTGCAAATTCTTCAATTATAAATGGTATAAATGACAGCGTTGATTTATTTTTTGAAAATTCGTATGAATTTATGGTTACATGAATCAGTGACTAGAAATGTAACAATTTACAATTTTCACGAAGTAACTGTAGCTTTAATTATTTCCTTTTTTTTAAGGAACTTCCCCAGCACTTCATCTACTTTCGAATTACGAGAATTTAACACTCCAATTGAAACTAAATAATTTATATTCAATCACACCAACTTCAAGTGGAAACAGAATTTCATAATGTGGAGTGGACAAAGTGAATGAATTTGAAGATTATTACATATAACTTATTGTATCTAGAAATCGAAAAAAAAAAGAAAATTGAACTAAGGAGGGAGTTGTCACATCAACGCTAAAAAAATATGAACATTCGTAAAATAAAAATTCGATAAGCACCTTGTTATTGGCGAGTAGGAGTTTTGATATTGTGTAATCCGGATTCGTTTCTACTTCCAGAGTAGTAACAGTAAAACCACCAACAGAGTAGTCCTTTCCTGGTTCCACACTCCAGTACTGTGCGCACTTTGTACGCCCTCTTTCAACCACCCTAAAAATATTGTCTTATTAACGAAAATATATTGGTAATTGTCATCTAATAAGATTAATCCCAAATCGAAAAAATTTGATCGATTCAGCCTAGGATGGAGTATAATTGGGAAGGATTTTTGAATCGAATGAACATTACCTAGTCGTCATAACGATGACAAGTGTCTGTTGCTCCCAGATCATTCTCCAGAAGTCACCACAGGTTTTTGGAAGTGGACCCTGAGTGCTAATGAACGCGTTTTTTTGCTTGTACCCATCAACAAAGTTTGCATTTATATAGTCAGACGTGGGATCACCATCTATTTGTGAAAGGCAAACTCTGCTATGATCATAACATAACACGTCCGTGTACCTATTCTTTACTTGGTTTGGTCTTAGCCTGGAAAAAAAGAAAATTGCATCATAAGTCTAAATTGCATTTTAATTCTTCAGCCATTTTTTTAAGGGTTCATTAAACTGGATAGGTCATACAGAGTTTGAACCCCCCCAAGGTGTTGTTACAAATACGAACTTCCTTTAAAAAATAAATAAAAAATTTGTTCTTCGATTTTATTTAATAAACGCCTAAAATAAAACATAATACATACAAAAATTATATTTTAACAGACTTCACATTCCAAAATGTTCTCAAAGCAAGGGAAATAGGGTGATTTTTCACGAAAATAGGGGAACAAATTCTTTTAAATTAATTCTTTGGGTACCATACTGAATTCAATAAAAAACGCTTAAGATTTCAAGTCGAAAGATATTGAATTTTCAACAAAATAGTTTAATTTTCAACCAAAAGAGATGAAAAACCAAAAGACGAGTTTTAGAAAATAGTTGACTTTTCAACGAAGAAAGATGATTTTTACACCAAATAGCTGAATTTGCAAAAAGCAAATTATTATTTAGTTGAATTCTTAACCAAATAGATACATTTTTAATCAAATAGATGAATTATTAACCTACAAAGATGAATTTTCAAACAAAAAAGATTAAACTTCAACCAATAACAGATGCATTTTGAAAAAAATAGTTGAATCTTCAAGCCAAAAAGACGAATTTTTTAAAAGACAGTTGAATTTTTAACCAAGAACTTTTCTAGCAAAAAAATATGAATTTTTAATCCAGAGGGATGAATTTTCTATCCCAAAGGACGAATTTGTAACAAAACAGTTGAATTTTCCAGAAAAAAAACATGAATTTTCAAGAAAATGGTGGAATTTTGAATCCACAAAGATGATGTTTCAACCAATTGATCGAATACCAAAAAATTAAACTTCAACCAAAAATAGTTGCATTTTGAACCAAATCGTCGAATTTCCAAGCCAAGAAGGCGATTTTTTTCGAAGAAAGTTGAATTTTCAATCCACAAGCACAAATTTTCTATCCAAAAAGACGAATCTTAAACAACACAGTTAAATTTTTTACCAAAAAGGATAACTTCTTAACAAAATAGTTGCAATTTAATCAAAATAATAACATTTTCAACAAAATAGTTGAATTTTCAACTAAAAACTATAAAATTTGAACAAAAAATTAAAAGTTAAATTATCAGTTAAAAAAAATTAATTTTCAAACAAAAAAAAAAACGAATTTTCAATAAAATAATTCAATATTTAACCAATAACATGAATGTTTAACAAACCAGTTCAACTCTCAACCAAGTAGTTGAATTGTCAATTAAAAAAGATAAATTCTCAACGAAGAATATAATAGTTGATATTTCTACCAAAAAAAGATTTTAATTTTTAATCAAAAACAGTCCAGCTTAAATTAAAAAAAGATGAATTCTCATCAAAAATTATAATTGATATTTCAATCAAAAAAGATTATAATTCTAAATAAAAACAGTTGAATTCAATCAAAAAACGAACTTTCAACAAAATTGTTGAATTCTCAACCAAAACAGATTAATTTTTAACCAAACAGTTGTACTTTTAACCAAAAGAAGATAACATTTCTACCAAAAGACATGAATTTTCAACCAAGGAAGACTTTTCATTCAAGAGAAAAAAGAAATATCAACCAAATTGTTAAATTTTCAAGCCAGAAAGATGATATCTCTACAAAGCAGTTGAATTTTCTACCCTAAAATATGAATTTTTGGCCAAAAAGTTCATTTTCAACCAAATAGTCCAATTTTCTACCAAAATAATAGCATTTTCAATCCAGAAAGATGAACTTTCAACAAAACAGTTGAATCTTTGTGCTAAGAATACGATTTTTCTAGAAAGCAGTAGAATTTTCAAGCCAAAAATATGAATTTTCAACAGAAAAGTTAATTTTCAACCAAAAATACGAATTTTCAACAAAATAGTTTAATCTCAAAGCAATAAAATGAATTTTCAACAAAATAATCGAATTTTCAACCAAATGTTCGAATTTTCAAATAAAAGAGATTAAACTTCAACCAAAGAATTGAATTTTTCCGTCAAAAAGAAGAATTTTTTGGAAGAAAGTTGAATTATCAGCTTGAAAAGTTGACTTTTCAGCAAATAGATCGTCTTCAACTAAGAAAGATAAATTTTGAACCTAATAGTAAAATTTTCAGCAAAAAAACTTATTTTTCAACCAAACAATTGCATTTACAACTTAATAGTTGGATTTTCGATCAAAAGAGACGAATTTTCAACAAAAAAGACTGTTGTTTAACCAAATAGTAGAATTTTTCTACAACAAAGACGAATGTTTTAGAACATAGTTAAATTAAAAAAAAGAGATTATTTTTTACAAAAAAAAAAAAAAAAAGATTACTTTTTTACCGTCAAAGAGAAATTTGAAATCCAAAAGGATGCATTTTCTATGTAAAAAGATGACTTTTTAAAAAAATAGTTAAATTTTCAACAAAATAATTAAATTTGCAAGCAAATAGTCGAATTTTTAACCAAAAAGAATGAACTTTCAACTAAAAACAGTTGGAATTTCTTCTTCAGTTCTATTAATTCCGTTAGCCCTTAAGCGAAAAGAGTGATAAAAAGGGAAAGTTTCTTGAAAACAGGGAGAAAAAGAGGAATTCTTTAAAACATGGGAAAAAGGAGCAATAGGGAAAAGAGTGTAAAGTCGGTAATTGAATTTGTAACTAATTGATTTTAAACGTTTTCAACTTTAAAATGTCGAACTGTTACGGCTTGCAACTTGAAAAACTTAAAACTTTGAATACGGATTCCCGCAATTAGAAATTATTCATTTTTCAATGATCTCAATTAAAATGGTACCATTCTTTCTAGTTTCGAATTTCGGTTTTAAAAGTTTCATTGTGCTTAGAATTGATACCAAGTATAGCGAACTTCTGAGAAAAACGGGAAAAAGGCAATTAGTCGCATTTTTCCCAAAAAATCGCACAATCAGAGCCCTGTATTTATAGGGAAATATCAGATTAATAAAAGTTTATTAACAATGAGGAAGCGGGGGAAGGGGTCATGGTTACAGAAGCGTTAAGGAGGGGGGGGGGGAGCGTTACGTAATATATGACCCCAGGGCTCAGTATTTTATTTATCTATACTGTTTTTGAGAGATGAGAAGCATACTTAGCATTGTTAAAGGAACCGTCCGGCGGTCTTAGCCTGATTTCCGCATACTCTGCTACGAGCCCAATACGACCCCTGGAACGTATCGTCTCGACGAGCTGCTCCATGCTGACTGCCTGGAGACCAAGATCGCCGTGAAGACTATCGTCGTCGCTAAAACCCGAACTAGCAGAGGACGGAGGCTGAACCGGTGACGGAGCTTCGTCATTTCCGCTCCACGCGTCGCCATTTGTAACCTCAAGGTCTCCAATATTTGCCATGCCATTTTTGATTTTGTTCTTATCCGCCATAGGACTAGTTGGGTTGCTAATAGGCGTTCCATTTGGACTTTGATGTACAGTGTGGTTCTTCGTCGTTGGAGAAAGAGGAGTACCCGCTCTTGGGGTAACCTGCAATACAATTCAGAATACTTTCATTAATAACCATTTCAGAGAAGAAGAAATTTCTATTTCAGGGTGGCCGAAAATCTTCATTTTTAAAATTTCCTGACTTTTCCCTGACTAGTTTTTCATTTTCCTTGCGATTTGGAATTCGGATTGGAATAAGCGACTAGAATTAGGGTTTCGTAGGGGAAGTATGGGGTGGGAAAGTACGGGAGGCGTAATGGGCGAAGTGGGGAAAGAGATGGAGAGGTGAATTAGGAAACTAGGGAAAGAGAAGTAGGATGGAGAGAGGAGGAAAAAGGAAGGACGGAAATTAATGACGGAAAGGGGAAGTGTGGGATGCAAGGGTTCAGGGGAGAAAAATTAAAGGAGGAGAGAAAAGAGAAAATTGGATATGGAAAGTAGAGGACAGGAATTAAGATAGAGAGGTGAGTTAGGAAACTAGGGAAGGAGAAGCAGGATGGAGAGAAGACAGAGGAAGTGAGTAGAAGGGAAGGGAAGAAATGTAGGGAAAAGGAAGGACGGAAATTAGTGATGGAAAGGGGAAGTGTGGGATGGAAGGAATCAGGGGAGAGAAAATTGGATATAGGAACTGGAGGACAGGAAGTAAGATGGAGTAGAGGTGAATTAGGAAACTGGTGAAGGGGAAGTAGGGTGGATAGAGGAAGTGAGTAGAAGGGAAGGGAAGAAAAATAGGAAAAAGAAAGGACGGAAGTTAGTAATGGAAAGGGGAAGTGTGGGATGGAAGGGTTCAGGGGATGGGAATTTAAGTAGGATACGGGAGAGAAAACTGGGTATGACAAGTAGTGGACAGGAAGTAAGATAGGGAAAAGGAATTAGGAAGTGATTAAGGGAAGAGTAACAGGGGATGGGAAGTAGCAGATTGGAAGGGGAAGTAGGAGATTGGAAGGGACGGGAAGTAAAGGACCGTTGGGGAGGGGAAGTAGGTAAGGGGGTAATGTGGGGGCGGGAGTTGATGATAAGAAAAGATCGGATAGGAAAGGACAGGATAGGATAAAAAAGAGAAATTTATAAGAATTCCAGGTGAATTTTAACGAATTCAAGATACATTTCTAAGACTTCAAAACCATTCAAGTTTAAATTTCAGTAAAATTGGAGTGAATTTACAAGAATTTAAGGGAAATATGAGATGAATTCAATAAAATTCAAAAATATTCAAGGTGAATTTAAACAATATTCAAGTGAATTGTAAACAATTAAAAAATATGGAAAAATTCATTGAATTCAGTAAGATTGAAACACAAAAAAGGATTGCGTGACCTATTGAGACGTTAAGTAAGTCAATTTAAATCCCCCCTCCCATACTTTCCCATACTCCCTCTACTTTCCCCTACTCCTACATTCAACCAAATAGTTGAATTTTCAATTTGAAAAAATCAATTTTCTACCAAAGAAGACGAATTTTCAACCAAAGAGATGAACTTTTTAACTTAAATAATGAATCTTCAACCAATAAAATGAATGTTTAACAAAATAGTTACACTTTCAACCAAGTATAGTTGAATTTTCAACAACAAAATTAATTCTCAAAGTAAAATGTAATAGTTGATATTTCAACCAGAAAAGATTTTTCTTTTAAATAACAAACAGTTGCATTAATCTAAATAATACGAATTTTAAACATAATAGTTCAATGTTCAACCAAATAGATCACACTTCAACAAAATTTTTTTTTTCAAATAATTTAATCCACGTCCAAGTATAGCTGAATTTTCAAACAAAGAATTTTAGTTTTTAATAAAAAAAAACGTTGAATTCAACCAAAAAATACGAGTTTTCTATAAAATATATGAATCTTCAACCGAACAGTTGAATTTTAAACTCAAAAGGATCAATATTCAACCAAAAACGGAATAGTTTAATTTTCAGCTAACAAAATAATTTTCAACATAAAAAAAACGAATATTCAAGAAAATAGTTGTATTTTTAATCAAAGTGAATAATATGAACCGAATAATTTTTTTTAACAAATTAGTTTAACATTAAACCAAGTTGTTGAATTTTTAACAAAAAAATATGAGTTTTCAACGAAAAGTGTAATAGTTGATATTTGAACCAAAAAAGATATTAATTTTAAATAAAAAACAATTGAATTCAACCAAAAGGACGAATTTTCAATTTAAAAAAATGAATGTTCTACCTCAACAGATGAATTTTCAAGAAAAAGTTGAGTTTTCAATCTAGAAAGTCGAATGTTCCAGAAACCAGTTGAATTTTAAAACAGAAAAGATGAATTTTCAACAATTATAACCAAATAGTTAAATTTTCAATAAAAAAAGACGAATTACTAATAAAACAGAATTTGTAACCAAATAGTTGAATTTTCAATAAAAGAGTTGGGTTTTCAAATGAATTTTCAACCAAATGGTCGAATTAAAAAAATATTAAAATTCAACCAAAAACTGCTAAATTTTCAACCAAATAGTTTAACTTTCAAACCAAAAAATTTACTTTTTTAGAAAACAATTGATTTTTAACAACAAAGTTAATTTTCAACCAAGAAAGATGAATTTTTAACCAAATGATCGAATTGCCAAACAAAAATGATTAAATTTCCATTAAAAACTGTTGCATTTTCAACCAAATGGTTGAATTTTTAATCCAAAAGGAAGAATTTTCTATCCAAAAAGATGAATGTACAATGTATTAAAAAAAAAGTTGATTTTTCGACCAAAAAAGATTAACACTAAACACAAAATATAATAGTACACTTTTCAACCAAAAATAGTTGGATTTTCTTATTGGATTCTATTAAGTCCGTTCGCATTTAAGAGAAAAAACGAGAAAAAGGGGAAGTTTCTTGAAAACAGGGAAGAAAGAGAAAAAAAGAGTGTAAAGTCTGATAGAAATACTAGGATTCAAAAGAATAAGGGAAATTGTAGATTGCAAAGAATATTGAAAAGGATTAGTATGGATACGGTGGATCTCAACAGATTTAAGATGTACAAAAAATTTATATCTTTTCCTACCATTTTATTTCCAGTCGCGTTGACGTGACACATCCCTCCTTAGTTCAAGAAATTTATTTTATTTTTTGGCCAAGAAACTGCCTTTAAAATAAGATGATTTAAAAAAAATGAATAAATCCGAAAACCAGAAAAATGATATAGAAATCAATATGCAGACGAAATAGAATCATCTTTTAGATCATATTTGTCAAAAACATAAAAGGGATTCAATTAAAGTTGAAGGCTTGCATTTTAATATGGAAAACCAAACATTAGGTACCTCGTAAATTGCAAACTATTGACGTTGGTTGTTTGCAAATTGGCGTCCACCCATGTATCTGCAATTCTGTATGCGTTTGAAATGCATGTACGGGTGAACGCAACATTGCAAACAACCAGCGATAACACTATTTTAATTTATCAGGTACACCACTTTCGGCCTTCAATATGTTGAAGCAAAATGTTTTAAATATATTTTTACAAAATTCTTCAAAAAGTCTACCAATTTAAAGAAGCCAAATAAAAGCGTTTAAAATGAAAAAGCAATTCAATTTCCCAGTCCCGATTTCAAAATCAATTAAAATTCAATGAATTAAATTCAAGAGCTGTGAAATTAAAAAGCTTTCAAAATCGGAGTTGAAAGCATGAAAACAGGAAACCAGTAAAACTTGAGAGCCTTTTAAATTAAAAGCGTATAAATTCTATAGATCTGTATCATCTCTAGTATCCAATCTTGCAAGTGTTTCAGAATGTTTCCAATTTGGGCAATTTCAGGTTTAGTCTTCAGACGTGCAATTATTTAAATTGATTATTAAAGTTAATTAAATTTGGTATGAAATAGGAAGTTTGAATGGAAATAAAAAATTAATACTGACCTCGCAAAGCTCACCCCCTCCCCGATTCGTCATAGATTTAAGACAATGGAGTAGCCATGCTTCATGCTGAATTTCTAAGGTACCACCTAAACGACGTGGTAAAGATTCTCGTGGAATATGAAGCGTTAATTGAGGAATGGATACGGTAAATACTCTGTCCCGCAGTTTTTCCCGAACGAACAATCTCAGAATTTTGAATGGTGCCTTAAACCACAAAGGAGCCGTGACAATAAGCACTTTCTTCAATTTCGCTGGATAACCACCCTGAAAAATAAAATATTGGCTCATTAACATTTTTCTCTATTGTATATATATTTTCATTGTGAGATTTTCAGATCTCAAATCAGAGGAAATAGGGTTATTTTTCACAAAAATAGGGGAATCAATTCTTTTAAATAAAATTATTCTAGGTACCATATTGAATTCAATATGGAACGAATTTTCAACAAAATAGTTAATTTTTCAACTAAACAGGTGAATGTTTAATTGAAATGATGAATCTTTAACAACAAGAAAATGGATTTGTAATAGAGTAGTTCAACTTTCAACCGAGTATAGTTGAATTTTATACCAGAAAGATGAATTTTCAACTAAAATTCTTAATGGAAGATGGTATTTTCTCGACCAGGGTAATTAATTAATTAATTTTCTGATGTTAAAAATTGCGATCTACTGGTCAAATTTATTTTCACCAGAAAAATTATTTGACCAGTAGATCGCAATGTTTAACAACAGAAAATTAATTTAAATTATTAATTTTCTACGAGAAAAAAATTACTTTTTAACAAAATACATTAATTTTCAACCAAACAGTTAAATTTTCAAGTAAAAAAAGATCAATTTTCAACCAAAAACGTAATCGTAAAATTTTTAGTTAAAGCGAATTATTTTCAACCAAAAAATACAAATTTTCAACTAAATAATTCAATCTTCAACAAAATATATGAATCTTAAAATAATGGATTTTTAACAAAAAAGTTTAATTTTCAACCAAGTATAGTTGGATTTTTAACAACAAAAAAATGAATTTTCAACTAAATAAATGAATTTTCAACTAAACAATTGAATTTTCAACCAACAAATCAATTTTAAACCAAAAAAACTATTTTTTAACTAATTAGTTCAACACTCAACCAAGTAGTTGAATTTTCAACTAAAAAAGATCAGTATTCAACCAAAAATGGAATACTTGATATTTTAAACAAAAACTATTTTAATTTAAAATAAAAAACAGTTGAATTCAACAAAAAATTTATTTTTAAACAAATTAGTTCAACATTCAACCACATAGTTGAATTTTCAACTAAAAAGATCAGGATTAAAAAAAATGGAATAGTTGATATTTCAACCAAAAACTATTTTAATTTTAAATAAAAAATAGATGAATTCATAAAAAAATACGAATTTTCAACAAAAAAACCCAGGCGCAAAAATTATACATAGTCGGAAATATGATATATAATTTTTTCCACTACACGTATAAACTATATATAATTTTTCTGGCCACTTAGTTGAATCCTCAACCAAAACCTATTACTTTTCAACTAATTTTGAATTTTTAACAACAAAAATAAATTTCTACGAAAAGATATGAATTTCCAACTAAAGAGTTGAGTTTTCCAGCTGAAATGTCGAATGTTGTAGGAAACTTTTAAATCGGAAAAGACGAATTTTCAACAAAATAATCGAATTAAAAAAAAAATGATTCCATTCAAACCAAAAACAGTTCAATTTTGAACCAAAAAGTAGAATTTTGAACAATTCAAACAGTTGAATTTTCAGTTAAAAACAGTATTAAAAAAAAAAGAATTTCCAATAAAATTCTTCAATTTTAAGCCCAAGAGATGATTTTTTAACAAAAATTAACTTTTAACAAAGTAGTTCAAGTTTAGACCAGGTAGTTGAATTTTCTACAAAAAAAAAAAGTATTCTCAAAGAAAAATATAATAGTTGATATTTCAAAAAAAAAAACTTTGGTTTGAAATAATAGACAGTTAAATTCAACCAAAAACGACAAATTTTCAACAAAATAGTTAAATTTTCAACCAAAAAAGTTTTTCTACCAAAAGAGAAGAATTTACAACAAAAAAGTTGAATTTTCGAATAAAAAATTTAATTTTGTAACAAAATAGTTGAACTTTTAACCATAAGAAATCAATTCTGAATCAAGAAAGATGACTTATCTATCAAAAAAGATTAATTTTCAAGACAAAAGGACGAGTTTTCTATTTAAAAAGTCTAATGTTCAACCTAACAGTTGAATTTTTAACCGAAAAAGATGAATTTTTAACAAAATAGTTAAATTTTCAACAAAATAATAAAAATTTTCAAACAAATAATCCAATTTTTAACCAAAAGAGATAAATTCTGAACCAAAAATATAATAGTATACCTACTTTAGACATACTTTAGACACTTTAAGGTGTTATAAAAAAGTAATTGAGATTGAAATCTATTTTCTCAGTAGTAAACGTTAACGATTTTTTTACATTTCATTTAAAATATACGTTGAATTACATTAAAACTACCTTGAATCTAAAAAAGTGATTATCGTAACTTGTTATAAAAAATAAAATTAAAAGTGTTCGAATTTCATTTTAAATTAAGGACATGCTAAACTCTGGATCAGCACAGACGCCCTTTTAAAAAGTTAAATTTTACAATTTAACTTAAAACTGAAATAGATAAGCCGTAAAACTAATTTGTGAATAAATTAGATAGAAAAGTTAAATCGTTATCTGTAAAAAGGTTACAGGGTCGAGGGAAAATGTTATAATGCTATATAATTTTAATTCTGATAATGTAAAGAATTACCTATAAACTTTGCAGAAAAAGCAATCAACATTTAGCGATGTGTCATAAAGCATGATTAAAAATTGAACAAAGCATGGTAGTTATTTTTAGGTAGATGTCATGCAGATTATCAGCAAACTGCAAAATATTTGTCACAATTTTTATACTGAAATAGAAGCAGTACTTTTTGTTGCATAATTCAGAAAACAAGAGTACGTAATGTAGAAAAATAAAATCATTTCTAGAACAGAAAACTGAGCAGTACTTTAGTTCTAATACGAATAAAAATATCTGAAAACTGAATTTTACATTATTGGAAAAACCATACACATTTTTATTTCGTACTCACTTTTCGAAACGACACTTTATATAGCTTATTTCTAATAAAAGATGTTTGCAGTTTTACGACTGCCGGGTATAAATAAAAAAGAGCGATAACATTTTTTTGTTATATTGTTATGCATTTAGAGTAGTTATGTTTTAAATAATTTTTCCATACATTATTTCCATCCATATAAACATCTTTGAGAAGAAAAAAATACGCCTGAGCAAGTTTAATATGAGTTTATTATATTTAACTGGATTATTGATCAATTAAATTTTAATTTATGTAATAAATCTTTCGCCGTCTCTAATGAATATTCCTGGAAACAATACATCGTGAGAATTAAAACGATGTTAAATTGCAGTTAAAGTATGATTACGATCATCAAGTCTCCTTATGGTTTTATTATTTTTTCAAAGATTACTATCACTGAAAATAATGGAAATGAGTTGAGTTTATATAATATAAAATCGAGGAACAAGACAAAAATAGAATAAAGAGAATCGTGCTACATAAACTACACTTTGAACGAGAAGCTTCATTTTCCAGTTTATTCATTTTTAAGATTATATAAAGATAATTTTCCTAAAATTCTTGAGAAAATTCAAAAAGATTTTTAAAGATTTCAGATATCAAATCAAAATTTCAACAAATAAGTTAATTTTCAACCAAATAGCTGAATTTTCAACTAAAAATGTGAATTCACAACAAAAAATGAAATAGTTAATATTTCAACAACAAAATATTTTAATTCATCCAAAAAACACGAATCTTCAAAAAAATAGTTGAAACTTCAACCAAAACGGATTAATTTTCAACTAAATAGTTGCACTTTTAACTAAAAGAGATGAAATTTCTACCAGAAGAGACAGTAAGAAAAAACAACAATTTTAACCAAATTATAATTTGCGGGAAAAATAATTTACAATAAAAAATTAAAATTTTGAATAATTATTTATTTTTTAAGTTTACTTGTTTTTAAGGTTATCATTTAAATATATTTTGCCTAGATTTCTTGAGAAAATTCAAAAAGACTATTTTAATTTTAGATTTGTCGAAAAATTATATAGAAAATTTTTATTTTTCATAATATAGAATTTTACCAAATTTAAGGTCAATTAAAAAGATATTTATGACATGTAGAAGCTTAGAAGAAATAACAAAATATCTGCAAATTTTTCGGAAATTTGTCAGTTTAAAAATATTGTTAATCTCTTCAAAACTTTTAAATTCCTAAATATATTTTTAATTGACTCTAATTATTCTTAAAACTTTGAAAAATCTTTCAAAGTTAAAAAAATTGCCTTAAAATCTTCCAGATTCTTTATTGAAAAATTTGGAAATCTTTTGAAATGTTTTAAAATCTTTTTAAATTTTTCTTAAAAAATAATTTTTCAAAAGGAAAAATCATTTGAAATTTTCCTGGGAACGTTAAGAAAATTTTGTTACTCTGTTGAAACCTTTCAAAATTCTTAAAAACCTTCTAAATTTTTTGTTCAAAACCTTCAAAAATGTACATTTTGTTTTAAAATTTTTGAATTTTTTTAAAGTGATAAATTATTTTTGCATTTTTCTGAATCTTTAAAATATCTCTTAAACTTACTCGAATTCTTTGTAAAATTTTGTAATCTTGCAAAATACAAATTTCCGCTTTAAAATCTTCTACATTCTTCTTAGAAATTTTAGGAAATCTTTTTCAATTTTCTCTTAAAATTCATTTTTTAAAATAAAAAATCATTTGAAATTTTTCCAGGAATCTTAAGAAATCTTTTTTATTCTTATGAAACATTTCAAAATTCTTAAGAAGTTTCTGTTTTCGAAATCTTCAAAAATCTATAATTTGTTTTAAATTTTTTGGACAAAATCTCATTGAGCTGTAAGAGTTAATTTATCAATTGGAGAAAGAAATACATGTTATCTATAATCAGTGTTACGTAATCGTTTAATGTTACAATATCAGAATACTCTATTGTTCAAAAATGGTTGCTGCTCTGTAGAAAACTGTCGAGTTACAAACGCCTGTAAAACAATGCAAGCATATTGTTACTAACATAAATATTTTTAAATGGGCAACTTAATATTTTTCATTCATAAGATTAGAAAAAAGGACATTATATATCTATCATAAGAATTTCTAGAATTTAAATGCTTCTAAATTTGCAAATATTCAAATTGGAAAACGTTCAAAACGAACAGTAGCCAAATTTCAAAAAATTTTACTTGGGAGATAATCGGAGAGTTTTTGAACTTTTAATTTTAAAACAATGAAATTTAAATTTTTGATTTATATATGATATGATTTATATTTATATATGAGAAAAATATGTAATAGAAAAATTATTTAATTATACAATTCATTTCTTAAAAGTAGGAAAAAGGGATTTGAAATTTCATTATTTCATAACAGAATCTAATATACGTAAAGTGATTTTTGGCTCTGAAGCCAAAAATGCAAAGCGAAGAGTGGAACCAATACTACTTTCTTTATGTACATTGTACAAAATTATACATACATTCCGCTTTCAAACGATGAGGAATATTTTAAGATTAACGCAATAATTACTAAAAATGTTACTAAAAAATGGGTTCGCAAAAAGCTTGCGCATTAGAGTGATTAAAAAAAAATTATTTTCGAATTTGAAAACGCATAGTACCCTAAGTTGTAACTTTTGAGTGAACAAATAAAAAAAATCGGATATGATTTAGAGGTCCCCTATTTGAGTTTTGTCTTTTTTATTGATTGTTTATTGTTTTTATTTTCCTAATGTCTTGAAAATGCATGTATTAAATTTGTATACATATATAATTATCCCCTTTTATATTATAATTATTGTACGTAATTTAATGAGTATGTTTACACTCATTTTTAAGGAAAATAATTTTTTCTTACTTTTTCATATTTTTCTATAATAAGTAACCTTTTTAAATTTACTTATTATGTTTGGTAATTGGCAGACCGTATGTCAAACATTTATAAAAAAATGGGAAACAAGTAAGATAGAATTATTATTTTCCATAAAAATGAGTTTAAGCATTTTCATTAAATGACGTACAATAATGGTAACGTAAAAGATTACGTAAAATTAAAAAAAATCAATAAAAAAGACAAAACTCAAATAGGGGACTTCTAAATCATACCAGATTTTGAATTTTTTATTGTTGAAAAATTGGTTGACTAAAAAGGTACAACTTTCGCTAATATGCGTGTTCAGATTCGAAAATATTTTTTTTTTGTATAACTGTGTACCAAGTGAATTCAAGTTACAATTTTGAATTAAACTTGAATTAAAGCGAATTAGACTGAATATTGAAATTAATCCCTCTAAATTCAAGTGGAGCCCACTATGAATTAAACATAAATTCAATAGCATACAAAGGAATTTAGAAGAATTCGAAGGATCTCAAACGAATGCAATTCAACTGAATTCGTATAAATACTGAAATGGATTCCTTTAAATTCAAGTGAATACAACTACGAATTGAATTAAATGGAATTCAATCGAATTTAACTGAATTGGACTTCAATTTTTATGTAGTATGCCGACAGAAATTCGAGTGAATTTAAGTAAAAATTACGGGACAGATCCAAATTTAAGTGAATTAAACTAAATTTAAGTGAAATGTAATAAATGTAACTAAATTTGAAGTGATTTCAAGATAATTTAGCGAAAATGAACATGATTAAACGGAATTTAAGAACATTTAATGAAAATGAAAAGAGTTCAATGTGATTATGCGGAATTAAATTAAAATAAATGGAATTCATCTGAACCTAACTGAATTAAAATGAATTTACAAAGAGTCCAACTTATAGTAAGATCAAGAGTTCAATCAAATCAAAAGAGTTCAATGCAATTATGCAGAATTATCCCTTAACGGTCACACCTCCAAATACACCTTCGGATATTTTTGGCTGAACAAAAATCATGAGCGATGTTGAAACAATACAAAATAGGATAAAATATGTCCAAAGCGTCAGTGATAATTTAACTATTCGAAAAAAAATACTTGAAAAAAACGTAGACAATCGGAAAAAAATCGGAAAGCCCGTGGGGTGTCAGACACCCCATGTGATCGTTAAGGGTTAAATTAAATTAAATGGGATTCAACTGCACGTAACTGCATTAAAACAAGTTTACAATGAATCCAACCTACTTATAGTAAGTTCAAGTAATTAAACTAAATTTAACTGCATTTGAATTAATTGAACTAAATGCAAAGTGCATTCAATTGCAATCAGTGGATAATTGGATATATGAATATGCATGAATCAAAATAACTACAAACTATCTCATTACATTTGTAAAGAGAGTGTTTTTTATCAATAATACTATATTAGAATATAATATGGAATAATAAAATATACTATTGTACATAATATACAGGAAATTGTACATAAAGTTAAATTTCAAAGATAATTTTTATTCCAATAAAAATAAATGAATTTCCCACCGCAGTAAATGAAAAGTGGTTGAATTAAAAAAAACTGTAATAGAGGACATGACAACTACAACCGCCTTCAGGACTTTTAATACAGTTCTAAACTCTCTGAAGCGTTTTTATCCAACTTTAGGATAAAAAATGTTTTTGGGATGTACTGCGAAAAAGTGCTACACAGGGCAGGCTTGGGATTAAAACTTGACCCGGCAAAACTGTTTGAAACCGGACCACCGAGAATTTTTTTAATTGTATTCCTGGGCACAATACCTTCAATTTGTTCATAAATAACCATAAAAAACGCTTTTCCCGAACTAAAACTTGAATGCATTCCAAATTAAGTACAAAATAAGCCCTTTCCCGATCCAACTAGACAATTTGTTTCTAATTAAAAATAAAATAAACCCTTTCCCGATCAAACCAGATAATTTCTTGATAATTAAACAAAAAAGTCTCTTTGCGATCCAACTAGATAATTTCTTGATGATTAAACATTTAAAAACGATTTTCCCGATCCAATCCTTAAATTTATTTCTAATTAAACACAAAATAATAAGGCCTTTACCAATCTAAACAGATAATTCCTTGATAATTAAATACAAAATAAACCCCTTTCCGATCAAACTAGATAATTTCTTGATAATTTAACAGAATATGAGCCTTTTCCCATTATAACTCTTGAATTTGTTAATAAATAACCATAAAAAACCCTTTTCCCGATCTAATCCTTGAATTTATTCCAAATTAAAAACAAAATAAGCCCTTTCCCGACCCAACTCTTTAATTCATTCCAAATTAAATACAACATAAGCCCCTTCCAATTCTTGAATGTGTCAATAAATAAATATAAAAAATGCATTTTCCGATTGAATCCTTCAATTTATTTCTAAATAAACACAAAATAAGCCCTTTAACGATCCTAACAGATAATTTGTTTCAAACCAAATACAAAATAAACCCTTTCCCGGTCAAACTAGATGATTTCTTGACAATCAAATACAAAATAAGCCCTTTCCTGTTCCATACCTTGAACTTCTTAATAAATAACCATAAAAAATTCTTTTCCCGACCCAACCCTTGAATTTGTTAAAAAATAAACCTAAAGAATGATTTTCTCGAACCAACCCTTGAATTTATTTCTGATTAGAGAGAAAATAAGCTTTTCCCAACACTTGAATTTATTCAAAAGTAAATACAAAATAAGCCCTTTCCCGATCCAACCCTTGAATTTAATTATAAGTAACGACAAAAAAAACCCTATCCCGATCCAACCTTTGAATGTATTTCTAATTGAACATAAAATAATAAGGCGCCTTTACCGATCCCACTAGATAATTTGTTTCTAATTACATACAAAATAATAAACCCTTTCATGGGTCAAGCTAGATAATTTCTTCCAAAATTCCAAATTAAATACAAAATAAGCCCTTTCCGGATCTAGTTCTTGAATTTTTAAATTAATGAACATAAAAAATGCGTTTCTCGATCGAACCCTTGAATTAATTTATAAATAAACACAAAAAAAGCCCTTTACCGATCATAATAGATATTTTGTTTTAAATTAAATATAAAGTAAACCCTTTCCCGAACAAACAAGATAATGAATTGATAATTAAACAAAAAAATGCTCTTTCCCGATCCAACTAGACAATTTCTTGATAATCAAGCATAAAATAAGCCCTCTCCCGTTCGATATCTTGCACTTGTTAATAAATAACCATAAAAAACGCTTTTCACGATCCAACCCTTGAATTTGTTAACAATAAACATAAAAAATTCTTTTCCAAATCCTTGAATATACTTCTATTTAAAGATAAAACAAGTCTTATCCCAACACTTGAATTTATTCCTAATTAAATACAAAGTAAGCCCTTTCCCGATCCAACATTTGAATTTACTTATAATTAAACACAAAATAAGTCCTTTTCCGGTCCAACTCTTAACCTTGGTGATTAATACACATAAAATAACCCCTTTCACGATCCAAATACATACTTTTTTAATAATTAAATACCAAATAAACCCTTTCCCGATCCAATTCTTGAATTTGTTACTAAACATATAAAAGTCGTCTTTCCCGCACCAATGCTTAAATTTATTTCTAATTAATAACACAAAATAAGCCAAGACCAGCCTGGGAAAAAAGTTTGAAACCGGACCACCGGGAAATTTTTTAATTTTGTCCCAGGACAAAAATATTTTTTAAATAGCTACACAATCCACCGAGAAATTAATTTGTAATAAATTGTGATTTCTCCATGAAACCGACCACATCGGCGAGCACTGTATCGAAATGAAGCAGAGTGCATCAATTTTGTCCGTAATCAAGATATGTAACTACAACATCGCAGAACCGAATATACATTAATCTTCATGCGGAATATTCAGTGAAGCATTCAGTTGAAACCAACCGAATATTTACGTCGAACCGCAGTATTTCAACAGCTCTCTCTCTCTGCATGTTCAGTCTAGTGTCCTATATAAACTGCAAAATTACATAATCGCGGTTATGTAGATCACAGAAGATTTGCAGTTTTCATGTGGATACAAATTTTCTGCGGACACGTGAATGTGATACATCTTTCCAAGAGCGGTATATAGCCCATGACGAAATGACCTTTCGGAAGACGTGGCAATAATAGAACGATATATACAATTACCGCTCACAATGCTAGTCATCAGCTAGGCACGGTCCACGCGTTCATTGAAAAAATAATTAGTGCGTGGGCGATGAGGTTTTTTTTAATGCGTAGGTTTTTCCGCGACGTACGCGGCTCTATCGCCAAGAAAAAAATAGACACAAAAAAATCTGGAGGGAGAGTGATGTGAGAGAGAAAAAAGAAAAGAGAGGGAAAAAAACAACATTCAAGAGTAGACACAGACGCAAGGTCGTGTATCGAAAGGCCAAGTTTCAAAGATCAAACGCCTAATAGAAAATTATCTATTTACACCTACTTTGTTCAGCCATTTGCCATCAGCATTTTTCCGCTTTCTCTCGAATAGTTCCCAAAATGCAACGAGAAAAGCGAGGGGTAGTTTTCAACCAGAAACGGCACCACCGTCGAGCACAAAGCAACAGAGTAACACTCACAAGTGGAACCACTGATCAAAAACGGGCACAATTTGAAAAAAAAAGATAAATGTTTTTATGATGACCGAGATTTGAGTTGAAAAAATATCAAAAAACACGAGTCACGCTAGTCAGTCAGTAAATCGATAGAACGCGATTAGTATTAGCGTGTACTGCTCGTAGGGGTGCAAAGAAGGGGAGGACCGCGAAGAGATACTTTCTGTCGGCTCTCCTAGACATGATGGAGGTTGATCAATGGGAAAAAATTAGATAAGGACCTTCGGATGAGACTGTTTTTTGAGAAATGAGAAATAAAAAAGAGAGACGTGCGAAAAAAGAGACAGGCAGGGTCTTGGTGGCTTTAACATAAAACACGCACGACGTGCCGTACAGAGCTCCCGATGATCACTGAATGCAAGTGTGGACGATAGGATATGTCTCCGCACATGCGCAACCAACAATCTCATTTTATTACCGCTTCGCATCCCCTGTGCGAATTTCTTTGGCTCGTGGGGTGACCTCGTGACGCCACCAACCCCTGTCAGAACGCTCTATAATGTCCTTTCGCGTCACAGCGTCATAGCGTTAGTCCTGCAGGGGTAGAGCGTAAATATAACATTTTTAGGCCGCATTTGCCGTGGTCAACTTAGGCTCCGTCCTACATATTACGTGACGTAATATTCAGTTATTTTTTACTCCCCCCAAACTATTTTTTTTGAAAATTCTTTTTTTTTTGTTTAATTTAACTGTGATTCATTTCAAATTAAAATATTTTCTGGTTGAAATAATATCAAAGATTAAATTTTTCGTTGAGAAGTCACCTATTTTGATTGAAAATTTAACTACTTGGTTGAAAATACATGTATTTGATTAAAAATTCAACTTTTATGGTATAAAGTTCAACTATTTGGTTGAAAAGTAACTTTTTTGTTGAAAATTCACATTTTCGGTTCGAAAATGCATCTGTTTTGTAGAAAATTCGTCTTTTTTGTTTGAAAATTCAACAATTTAGTGGAAATTTTGTTTCTTTGCTGGTTCAAAATTTGGCTTTTTCATTTCAAACTTTATATCTTTCGGTAACAAAATTTTATTTTGTTGTTGAAAATTCAACTATTTTGGGAAATCAATCTGATTTCGTTGAGAATTCATCTATTTTGGTGGAAAATTCATGTAATTTGTTAAAAATTCTACTATTTTGGTAAAAAGTTCAACTATTTGGTTGAACAGTAACTTTTTTGTTGAAAATTCATATTTTCGGTTTGTAAATGCAATTGTTTTGTAGAAAATTCGTCTTTTTGGCTTGAAAACCGAACAATTCAGTAGAATTTTTTTTCTTTCCTGATTCAAAATTCGACTTTTTCGTTTCAAAATTCACCTCTTTTGGTAAATAACCTCAGTTTTTAAATTGAAAGTTCAACTATTTTGGTAGAAAATTAATCTGATTTGGTTGAAGATTTTTCGGTTTAATTCAACTGTGTTTAATTTAAAATTAAAATCTTTTTTTAGTTGAAATAATATCAACTATTATATTTTTCGTTAGTACTTCATCTATTTTGGTTGAAAATTTATGTACTTTGTTGAAATTTAAACTATTTTGGTGGAAAGTGTAGTTTTTGGTTTGAAAATTCATCTTTTTTGGTAAAAAAAATTCTGTAGAAGGTTCAGCTATTTTGTTGAAAATTTTTGTTTTCTGGTTGAAAATTTAGTTACTCGGTTGAAAGTTGAACTTGGTTAAAAATGCAGTTGTTTGATTGAAGATTCATAATTTTAGTTTAAAATTAATTTCTTTAGTTAAAAATATAACTATTTTGTTTCAAATTCGTATTTTTTTGTAGAAAATTGAAATATTTTGAAAGAAAATTCAACTATTAGGTAGAAAATTAACGTTTTTTTGAAAATTCAACTCTTCTGTTGAAAGTTCGTCTTTTTGGTTTGAAAATGGTAGAAAATTGAATTATTTCGTTGAAAATAAACGTTTTTGTTGAAAATTGATATTTTCGGCATGAAAATTCAATCATTTGGTTGGAAATGCATGTATTTTGTTAAAAATTCAACTAAATACTTTGGTAGAAAGTCCAACTATTTGGTTGAAAAATAACTTTTTTGTTCAAAATTCATCCTTTTGGTTTGAAAATTCAACTCTTTTGTTCAAAAGTGTTCTTTTTGGTTTGAAAATTAATTTCTTTCAACTATTTTGTCAGTTGAAAGTTATGATTTACATGGTACCGTGAAACAGGGGAATATAGAATTGCTAGAATTGAATACTTGAGTCTTGATTTAAACATGTAGTTCAATATGAAAAATTATTTTTAATGGCTGATGAAAATAAAGTCAACGAAACAAGTAATTCTGGCGATCCGGCGGAAAAATTCGGAACACAAAATCCGTTCAAATTCTGATAACGCAGGAAATTGTGAATAACATGTCTATTACTGAATATGAATTTTGACTAATGTCTATTTTCTTTTAAATGAAGTTTTTATGCATTATTATCTTAGTTATTTTGATTTTTAAATTATTAAATTAAGGAACTGAAAAACGTAACTTTTTAGGTAACTTGAAGTTACTTTATCTACTGGCTGTAATTAGTTACAGTTACAAGTAACGTAACTGTAACTAGTTACTCAAACAAAGTAACTTGCCCAACACTATAGCGGTCAATCCAACAATGAATAATGACCAGGGATTCGAACGAAATTGAGGAGGATTTTTGGATATTTGCCAATTATTTCGATAAATTAAAAATAATTTGGCTAGAAACTAAGCTTAGTCTAAAAAAGTATCGAAACCATAAGGAGGCTACGATGATAAAATGTCAAAATGATGTGGTAATTATATTTTATATAGAAAATAATTAAAAGAAACATACTGAAACTTTCGTTACTTTCTTTTTTGTTTTTTTTTTCGACATAAAACTTTGAAGAAACACAATTTTGACATTATTTTTTAGTAACTTTTTTTACTTGGCATAGTTTTCAGGTAAATTATATTGAATTTACAGAAATAAAGGGCAAATATCAGAAAATTACCTTTAATTTCGTTCGAATCCCTGATAATGAGTTCAAACTATTTGATACCAGTATGAAAATACTTTAAATTAAATTCTTTAGACCTTTTTGTTTCATGTGAGAACATTGACATAATTTAGAGATTAACTTAGATGGCACACTAACTTAAAAGGTTGAAAATTGAACTTTTCTGGTTGAAAATGCATCCTTTTTGATTGAAAATACAACTGCTTGGTTGTAAATTAATCTGTTTTGGTTGCAGATTCAGTTATTCTGTGGAAAATTCGTCTTTTTTAGTTGGATTCAACTGCTTTTGATTGAAAATTAAAAACTTTTTTTTTTAATATTAACTATTACAAGTTTTGTTAAGAATTCATATTTTTGGCTGCAAAATCAACAACTTGGTTTAAAGTTGAACATTGCAAAAAAATTTTTTGTTTTGTTTGAAAATTCATCTGTTTTATAGAAAATTTGTCTTTTTGGCTTGAAAATTCAACAATTTGAAAATTTACTTTTTTGTTAAAAATTTATATTTTTGGTTAAAAATTAAAATACTTTTGTAGAAAATTCACCATTTCGGTTGAGGATTCAACTATTTTGTTAAAAATTCGTCGTTTTTAGTTGAATTCAACTGGTGAAAAATGTTGTTTTTTTCGTTGAAAATTTATTTTTTAACGTAGAAATTTAAAGACATTATTTTTGGTTAAAAATTGATCCTTTTTAGTTGAAAATTCAACTTTATCGTGGAAAATTCATATTCCTTGATTGAAAATTATCTTTCTTGTTGAAAATTTTTCCTTTCCGGTTTAAAAGTCAACTGTTTCTTGAAAATTACAATTTCTAGCTTGAAAACTTAACTATTTTTTAAAAATTTCGTCTATTTGGGTAGAAAATTTATCTTGTTAGTTGAAAATTCGTCTTTTGGTAGAAAATTAATCTTCTTGGTTGAAAAATCATCTTTGCATGTTAAAAATTCATCTGATTGGTAAATTTTTTAAACTATTTTGTTGAAAATTCAATTGAACTTTCTACTCGAAAATATCAATTTGTGACCAAAAAGTTCACTTACAACCAAATAGTTGAATATTCAACTAAAATTATAAATTTTCAACAAAAAAATGCATTTTTTACAAAGTAGTTCAACTATAAACCAAGTAGTTGATTTTTGAACTAAAAAGATGAATTCTCAACGAAATATGTGATGCTACATATTTTAACCAAAATAGACTTTGATTTGAAATCAAAAACAGTAGAGTTCAATAAATAAAAAAAAACGAATTTTTAAGAAAATAGTTCAATCCTCAACTAAAACTAATTAATTTTCAACCAAAAAGGTGATTTTTTGACCAAGAAGAATAATTTACTATAAAAAGACGAATTTTCAACAAAATACATGAACTTTCAACCAAATAGTTGAATTTTCAACAACAACAAAATACATTTTTAACCAAATGGTTGAATTTTGACTAAAAAAGGTAAATTTCTCACCAAAAAATGAAGTAGTTAAATTTTCAGTTAAAAAATTAATTTTAAACCAAAAATGAAACGAATGAATTTTTAACAAAGTAGTTTAATTTTCAACGAAGTAGTTGAATTTTTTACCAAAAATATGAATTTTTCAACAAAATAGTTGCATTTCCAACAAAGTAATCAAATTTTCAACCAAATAATATAATTTTAACCAACTGAGAAGAATGATTGGATTTTCTTATTGGGTTCAATTAATTGAGTTCGAATTTAAGAAAAAAAAAGAGAAGAAGGTAAAGACTCTTCAAAATATGGGAATAGAGAAGAATTGTTGAACAAAGGGCAAATGCCTGGAATAGGGGAAAGTGTGTGAAGTCTGAAATATGAAAATAATTTTAAACTTATTAAGTTATTATTGAAATAAACGTGATCTAAATTCGTAACGTTACGTCCACTCTGACCCCCTTCCACCCTTGTTACAAACCGTAGCTTATGGGCGGCCCCTTAGATATTATTGCTTTAAATATATAATATCTAACTCTTCCTCTTATCTATCCTGCAGTTAACACATTTAATTTAGCGATAAATAAGTACTTATTGCAGTCCAAAGTGTGTCCTTCTTTACCCCTCAGTCGGGGGTTAAGTCGTCCCCATTCAATAAAAAGGCAAAAATAGCTTTTCAGTAATACCAAGTGGCAAATTGTCAAAAATTAAAAGCCTACATTGTTATTTTAGTGTAAATTAAACAAATATCAGGAGTACCAACATAAAAATACGTGTTTATTTTCAGTGAATTCTCTAGCGGGCCTCGTGAACGGAACGGTTACGTAATTGCCTGATCGTAAAGTGACCGTAAAGTGACCATACAGTGACCGTTCCATTCACTGGGCCAGCTAGGGAATATTTTGATCCTTTTTCATATTTCTTCACAATTTCACATAGAACTCAACACTTTTTTTATCTTTTTACACATTTATATTTATTTGAATTCATTCACACAGCTTTCAATTTGTAATTTTTGAACACATGAATAAATACAAATGAATATAATTGTGTTAAAAGATAAAAAGAGTGTTGAATTATGTCTGAAGATTTGGATAAATGATAAAAAGGAAGAAAATATGCCCTGGTGGTCACTTTACGGTCACGCAATTGCGTAAAACCGTTCCGTTCATGCTGTCTGCTAGCTAGGGAAAGCATAAACTTATACGTGATGCTTCGCATATAAGATTATAAATACAAGGACATTAAATTAACAAATAATCCTCGTGATATTAGGAAACATTTTCGTGAATAGCATTTTGCAACTGCTCATCGGAGCATTATTAATCAAACGGACGATCTTATTTGGATATTATAATTTCTCACCATGTCCCGCTTTACCCTACAAATTTGAAATAAATATCAAAAACAAAATTTGCAATTAAACAAGAGAGTGTCTAGCGTTTCTTTAAACAAAAATTTCAGGACTTTTCCAGGTTTTCCAGGACAAAAAAATACATTTTTCCAGGTTCTTTTTTACAGTAAGAAATACTTTCCACGAAACATAGTAGACATTGTAGGTCTAGTGAAACTGAAAAAGTGCCATATGTGAGATTTCTCATACGCCCCTAAAATCTGATTTTATAGAAAAAAAAACGTTTTTTTTTGGGGCATTGTTCATTTTATCAAGGTGAAATATCGTGACACTACGATAGAAAATATTCAAAGTTTCCCTTTTCTTCAGCTTTAAAAACAATTTAATGAAAATTTCAAAATTCAATATTTTTTTGATGTTTATAATATCAAAGCGAGTTCAGCACCGTGTGTAATGAGATTTTTTTTCTAGAATTAGTTGAAATGTCACTGAGTTATCGAATTTCAAGCTAATTTAGGTTTATTTTCAATAAAATAATAAAATTGTCAACAAACAAGTTGATTTTTTAACCAAATTGTTGAGTTTTGTACCTACAAAGATGAATTTTCAACTAAATAATCGAATTTTAAACAGAAAATATTACACTTCAACTAAAAACAGTTGCCTTTCCAACGAAATAATTGAATTTTTTAGAAGACTGTTCAATTCTTAACAAAAAAGGTGAATTTCAATCCAAAAGGACGAATTTTCTGTCGAAAGAGACGAATGTTCAACAAAACAGTTGAATTTTCATGATTTTTTAAACAAAATACTTGGAATTACAAAAATGAATTTCCAACCAGATAGTCTTATTTTGAAACTAAAAAATATTAAACTTTAACCAAAAATAGTTGAATTTTCAACACGAAAATTGGAATTTTCGACAAAAAGACGAATTCTCAACGAAAAATTAAATAGTAGGTATTTCAACAACAACAAAAACCGAATTTTCAACAAAATAGTTAAATTTTCAACCAAAGAGTTCAATTAAAAAAAAAAATTCCAACAAAATACTTAAATTTGTAACCAAATAGTTCAACTTTTAACAAACAAAAATGAATTCTTAACCAAAACGACGCATTTTCAACAGAGAAAATTAATTTTCTACCAAAAAAGACAAATTTTCAACAAAATAAACCAATTTGCAAACAAATAATTTAATTTTCGACTAAAAATGATTAATTTTCAGTAAAAAAAATCTGCCCGCTTCGCGGGCACATTCTCATGGCGCGCGGCTCGCTTCGCTCGCAAGTTTGAGCGCGCCTAGGGCGCGCGACTGTTGGATCTCGCGCTTCGCGCTCGATCATATATTTATCTCACGCTTCGCGCTCGATTATGTATTCACCTCGCGCTACGCGCTCGGGCGTATTTGCATCGCGCTTTACGCTAGGCTCCTCTAGATTTTTGAACTTCGTGTTCGACTTCGATGAAAAGAAAAAGTTTGTTTGCAATTATTATAAAATTATCAAAACCTCTACATATTAAGTGATTGTTAAATTTGCTTTTATTTTAGACTGAAAAGGAACTTTATTTACTCAAGGTTCTGTCGACCTTAAGGAACACATTCTCATCCAGACACTCGCGCTTCGCGCTCGATATTTGATTTGAAAATCATTTGAACCGTATGATAGAAACAAAAAAGTTTGAGCGCACTTACGGCGTGCGATTTGGTAAATACACTGAGCGCGCACTTTGTGCTTCGTGTTATATGTTCTTCATATACAAATTACTAAATTTCTATTTGATTTTAAATGAAAAGTAATGATATAATTCAGGCGACAAATTTTATTAGTAAACATTTTATTTTAGCTTGTGCCGTTTATCAAAAAAGTTAATTTTTTCATTTTGAATATATTCTTACCACAAAAATTGATTACGGGTGTGTAAGTCTTTTTTGAATGCACAATTTTTGTTCATTTATATGTTTTCGTACCTTGCATTGTTTTTTCAAAAATTTGATTTTTTTTACTGTCAATGTTATTTTCACGAATAAAACAAAAACCACGCATCCTATCGAAACATGAGTCACAATAAATTTGTACCTCTTCCTTGGATGAACAAATCTTGTTTCGGTCATTTTTTCGTAGCTGGTAATATTCGTCTGAAAATTTGATTTTTCTATTTTCAATGCTGTTTTTTACGAATAAAACAAAAACTACGCGTCATATCAAGAAGTGAATGATAAGAAATTTGTAGATCTTTTTTAGGTGCACAATTTTGGTGAGATGACCTTTTCTGGTATCTTGCATAGTTTTACAGCAAAATGGCTTTTTTGATTTTTCATTAATTTTTTGTGCGATCAAAATTTGAATTTTTTATTTTTCGAAAAATTCAAAAAGTTGTCATGAAAATATTATAGGGTGTTCAGGAATCAACGTCTTTCTCCTCTTGACTTTTTTTCATATCGTGCGTTTTTCGGCTTAAAATGATCATTTTCGTTTGTTTTTTGGAATTTTGAAAATGCTATAACTCCAGTAATTTTTTTTTTATCACGAAAAGTCATAAGAATATTTTGTTCGTCATTTTGCGTACTACTAATAACCGTACATAGAATTTTCAAATCTTCCAAAAAAGTGGTCTCAAAAATTTTCAAAATGTGCTCACTTTTTGGATTTTCATCCAAAATAGCTGGTTAACGAACTCGTTCTCTATTTTTCGGCCATAAAAAAGTGTGCCAAAGCTCAATCAAATCTGATCATTTTTTCGAAAGTTATCGTGGCTACAGACAGACAGACAGACAGACAGACAGACAGACAGACAGACAGACAGACAGACAGACAGACAGACTACAGACAGACAGACACCTTCGTAAAAATCGTTTTTTCTGACTCAGGAGGTCTCAAAACGTGGAGATTTGATGAAAACCGACTATGTCAAATTTTACATAAAACCAATACCTTCTCATTAGAATGAGAATGTAAAAATGTCAACTGAATAGCTGAATTTTGAACCAGAGATGAATTTTCAACTAAACTAATGAATCTGCAATTCTGCAACCAAAGAATGAATGTTTAATAAAGTAGGTCAACTTTTAACAAACAAAAAAAAAAAAACAAGAAATTTTCTACAAAACTGTTGAATTTTTAACCCGAAATTATTAATTTTCTATCAAAGAGACGAATTTTCTAATGAAAAAGACGAATTTTCAACAAATAAAGATTTTTCAGCCAAGACAGGAAAAAATGTCATAAGAAATTGTTGAACATTCAAGCCAAAAGACAGCATTATCAACAAAAGTTCATTTTTAACCAACAAATTGCAGTTTTAATCAAAAGAGAGAAAATTTTGACCAACAGGATTAGTTTTCTACCAATAAAAGACCAATTTTTGACTTAAAAAGATTAAATTTCAGCAAGAAAAATGGGAAAGTTATATTTGTAGGTTAAAAAATAAATTTTAAATGAAAAAAAGAATTTTCAGTAAAATATTTAAATTTTCAATCAAAGAGATCAACCCTCAAACGAACAAATTTTTAATAAAGTGGTTCAAGTTTTACCCAAGTAATTGAATTTTCAATTTTAAAAATATGAATTTTCAGCCAAAAATGAAATAGTTACGTTTTAGTTTGAAAAATTATCTTTCAACCAAAAAAGGCATTATTAACCAAAAAGGTGAATTTTCTACCAAAAAATATGAATTCTCGACAAATAATGTAATAGCAGATATTTAAAATAAAAAGTATGACTTTTTAATAAAAATTGTTAAATTTGCAAACCAAATAATGAAATTCTTCACTGAAATTAATCGTCAGGATGAAACAACTGTAAGAAAAGAAATAAAAATACAAGGCAAATAAATTAGTAACTAAAATAATTACTAGTCCCAAACTGAATTTTCAAAATTCTCTAACTTTAGCCCGACCAATTTTTAATTTGCTCTAACCATTAATATTCAAATACCTTTTTGATTGTAGCTTTGTGATTTTCACCGTGATAAAATGAACAGCCTCTTGTTAAAAAGGTAATCTTTTTTCGTTTAGCAGTGAAAAAGTTAAAAAAAACTATTTTTTCTTTAAAAGAACAAAAATTCCAGAAACATGAGCAAAATTCAAGGACTTTTCCAGGTTTTTCCAGGTAAAAACGAATTCAAGGACTTTTCCAGGTTTTCAAGGATTTCCAGGGCACTAGACACCCTGAATTAAAGTTTAGAAAGTGTTTTTTTACTCGACTTAACCAATACACACAAAAATTATAGTATTATATCAATATTATTTTTATAAAAATTTACCCACGAAACTCGAGCCAACTGCCACTACAAAAAAGTTTGAGATTTATTTTACAGAAAACAATCGAAAATCTTTCGGATCTTTATAGAGAAAAAATAAAATTATATATATATATATATATATATATATAAACAATAATTATGAGCAACCCGGTATACAGAATGTATCCCTGACAATTCGAGGTTTTTTTCCAGGTATAATTTTTCATAGTATAATGTATACAGTTTCGCGATTATATTATAAATAATGTTTTCTTCGGTTTCTTGGGGTTCAATTAATATGTTTCATTTAGAAAAATTTGACAAATTATATTACAAGATATTCTTAAACATATTAGCACCATCGATTAATTAAATAAATTATACTAAAAACATTATAAATCATTTCTTGAATTTGTCGCTAAAGTTCATGAATTTGAATAATGATTCGAACAAATTTTTATTTTATCTTCTTATACTTTAAATTCAGTGCATATTTAGGCAAAATTCATGTGGGTACTATTTTAAATTCAATTTAAAACTCTTCAAAATCCTAAATTTTCAAGTAAAAATATTGCATTTTCAACGAGAAAGATAATTTTTTAACGAAATAGTTGAATTTTCAACCAAAAAGATTAATTTTATATGTATCTGAAGTTCCAAACGTTCAAATGAACGAAACATTTTTCACTTTCTGTATTTTACCCATAAATATTTTTCCGAATGCAATTTAAAATATGCATTATAATTCTGTTTAAATAATAAATTATTTTCAATATAAATGAACAAAGATTTCAGCACTTTTTCTAGTTTACAAAGTCATCAGTAAAAAATTTCGTTCATCTGATCATTCAGAACTTCAAGCACAGTAATTTTCTACCAACAAAGGCGATTTTTAAACCAAATAAATTAATTTTTAAAGAAAAAGTTGAATTTTCATCTAAAAAAAAGGCAACTTTTCAACCATTCAGTTATTTATTATTATTATATAATAATTGAATTTTCGGTTAAAAAATTAATTTTCCACACAAAAAATTCAACCAAAGTGATAAATTTCAGACTAAAATTATGAATCTTCAATTGGAATAGATGAATTTTAAACGGAAAAGATGCATTTTTAACAAAAGAGTATCACTTTCAACCAAGAAGTAGAATTTTCAACTAAAATGATGTATATTTAACGGGAATACTTGAATTTTCAACTAAAAAAGATACATTTTCAACTATATAGTTAAAGCATGAACTAAAAAAGATCAGTTTTCAACAAAAAATGGAATAATTAAATTTTCAGTTTAAAAAAAAAATTAATTTTCTACAAAAAAAGTCAAATTTTCAACCAAAGTGATGAATTTTAAACCAAAAAGATTAATTTTGAAACAAAAATAAGATTAATTTTCTACCAAAAAAAGTTAATTTTACAACAAAATACATCAATTTTCAACTAAAATGATGAATATTTAACTGGAAGACTTGAATTTTCAACCAAAAAGTCAAATTTTCAACAAAAAAAAAGCTTAATTTTCTACAAAAAAAATCGATTTTTCAACAACATACATGAATTTTCAATTAAAAAAGACAAAGATTCAACCACGTAGTTGAGTTTTCAACTAAAAAAAAATTTTAACCATATAGTTGAATTTGCAAGTAAAAAACAGCAGTTTTCAACCAAAAATGAATTAGTTAAATATTCAGTTGAAAAAATTAATTTTCCACAGAAAAATATAAATTTTCAACCAAAGTGATAAATTTTAAACTAAAATGATAAATTTTCAACTGATATAATTTAATTTTAAACCAAAAGGATTCATTTCTACTAAACAAGGCGAATTTTCCACTAAAAAAATTATTTTCCAACCAAAAATTGAATAAATAAATTTTTACTCAAGAAAATTAATGTTCAACCAAGAAGATGAATTTGTAACTAAAATGATGGAATATTCAATTGAAGTAATTACATAATTAGTTGAAAAAAATTAATTTTCAGCAAGCAAAGAAAAAATTTTCAACGATATAGTTAACATTTCAACTGGAATAGTTAAATTGTCAGTAAAAAATTAATTTTCAGCCAATGAAAAAACAAATTTTCAACAAAGTAGTTCATTTTTCAACCAAAGAGATGAATTTTCGATTAAAATGATGAATATTCAGCCAAAAAAATTAATTTTCAACGAAAGAGTTTTACTTTCAAGCAATTAAATTTTCATTTAGAAAATTAATTCTGAACAAAAAATGTAGTAGTTCATATTTCAACCAAAAAATATTGTAATTGTTAATTAAACACAGTTGAATTTTCAATTAAGAAAGATTTTTCAGTCAAGAAAGGGAAAAAATTTCAAAAAAATGGTTGAATTTTCAATAAAAAGGTAAGTCTTAAACCAATAAGATTAATTTTCTACCAAAACGAACGAATTTTCAACAAAATACATGGATTTTCAACCAGATACTTAAATTTTCAACTAAAAGCGGTCAATTTTCTATCCAAAAATAGAATAGTTAAATTTTCAGTTGAAAAAATTAATTTCAAAACCAAAAACGAATTTTCAACAAAATAATTAAAGACAGTAATATAAAGCTACTTTTAAAAAATAAAGAATCATTGTTTTTCAATTTTATATTGCAATTCAAAAAAAATTAAGCACACTCTCGAAAAAATTCCCTGACATTTCCAGGTTTTTCCATGTATATAATGGTAGAAATAAAGACGAGAGAAAGAAAAGAAAAAAGAGGACTTGGAGGTTGCTTTCTTTTTCTTTCCTCTTTCTTCACTTTTTTTTTTTTAATGGAAATGTGTATTTGCATGCAGGTTTGTCAAAATTTACCCTTTTGGTTTTTCTTGGAGTTTGATTTTTTTTTCAATTTTAAAGAATGTTTTATTAGAGTTGGGACATAAAAGAAGAATTTAAATTTTTAATTTGTATTTAATTTATTTATGTGAGAAAATGTACAATGTTAATAAAGTTAGGAAGTTATTTACAAGTCCTAAATTTAATATTGCTTCATTCTAAAACGTTGCAATTTTAAATTGTGCAAGTTCCGTTTCTCTATGTAAAGTGTACCCATATTAAATAGCTTTATTCGATTACTGAATCTTAAGTATGAACGTAAGACATGATTAAAAATGTTTGGCTTCCATGAAGCCCAACTCAGTGTAACAGTTACACGAAAAATTGTAACGTTAAAGTTTACTTTCACAATGAAGTAAACGCAAAAAAAAATTTCGAAAATTAGATAAGAATGAAAAATTGTTAATTAGTAAAATTATTTAATATTCTACATTAAACAAACCTTTAATGTTCTTTCTAATTGTAAGTTTCATATTTCTTACTTTAAATTATAATCAATATTGTTCACAGCATACAATAATTACGAGGAACAAAACTAAATTAAGACTAGATTTGTTTTCAATAAATTTTCTTCTGACATAAAGTCGATAACAAAGCAACTGTTTTTAGTGTCATGAGAACAAATAAAAGACAAATATATCATTCTAATATTGGAATATCCATTGTAGGCTGAATCGCAATATTTGAGTTTTATTTATGTAGGTCACTTCCAAGATTTTTTCATTTTTCTTCACACTTTTTCATTGTGCTCATTTAGAAAAAATAGAACAATGGATAATAACTCATGTGATAGCAGCTCGTTGTTTATCATTGTCATGCACTAAGAAAACAAAAAAGGAAATAATTTACCCCGAAAAGACCTGCATAGCAACAGCTAAATTTAATTTCAATTATCCGACTGCAATCATTAACTGTATTATGTAAAAATTAAGCATAATTATCTTTCTAGATATTTAATTCTTTATTTGTTATATTTTAAACTTGCATTTATTAGAAATGAAGGGTGATAGTACATAACTAGATAACCAAAATTTGTCCGATAATGGGTTTTTTGCATAAAAATTATTTAAAACTCAAGTACACGTTGTGATAAGAAGATTTGTTCGAATTCTCATTTTCAATATAATAATAATTTTTTTCTTCCCTTCAGCATAGATATTTCTTGAAATTATTACCGATTACTAAAAAAATTCTTCCTTTTATAGTCCTTTCACCGAAAAATCGTCTATCTCACTATACCGTCACAATACACTTTTATTTGCTCGGAATAGAATAATGTTATGCATTGAACATTTGTTATTCTTATTCAACGTCCCCATATCTTGATAGCAGGTTATTTTTGTAAAAAATTGAAAATTCTATTTCTAATCTCTACCTAAAGCTGATTATCAAAACCTGTGAAATGGCAACCTACAAATTCTTTGATAATTTACTCGGAATTGGCTAACTTTTTTATTTAAACCCTTTTTCACCCGCATTCAGAAACTCAGTATCTCGAAAGAACGTTTTTATTTTTTATTTAAACTGAAGGTTACATTTTTTATCGCAATCCGCAACCGAGCCTCTTCCAATTTGTGGTCAGTGTCACTTTGAGAATGGCAACTTCCACATATATTTTCTCGAAACCGGATAACTTTTTCTCATCAAATTTGTGTGCCCTCGGTTAGGCAACACTTCTGCTTGAGAGTGGACTTTTTTGCCTTAAAATGGTGATTTTGATTTTATAGAATGCTTTTTTTACTCTCCTGAAAAATTCCGTGTTTGTGGTTTATCTAGTTCTGTACTGCAACCCTTCGATATCAATTTCCAGCGAAATTAAAGACCTTAAGGGTGTTGGTTAGATCCGACTTGGGATTTTTTTTTCTAGGCACGGCACTGACTCCATATATATTTTTCCCCAAGCATTTGAGAACGAAAGAAAGAAAACTTGTCAAATATCCGGGGTTTTGCGAGATCCTGGGATCAACAAAATTGATAGGAATGAAGCCTTTTGCTGAGGCAATCATTATTTCCACGGAAATTATAAATTTTGCGAAAGGGAGAAATCTGCGGATAGCAGAAGACAGCATTTGAACGGCCAGAACCGTTCGCAAATTTATTTTTTTACTCACAATTCTGACATCACAGAAGCATTTTCAGAGGTCATGCAATATTCGAAGACCCAAACCTTGATGATGGTGAACCTAAATTTTTCGAAATACGTCGCGAAATGGAGAAAAATGTAGAATAAAATTGAGATGTCCTGTGTATGTGAATTAGACTGTAGTAGTAAGCAGCAAAGCAAACGCGGCATATTGACCATCTGTCAAATTCGCGCTGCAATGCTCTGAAGTCCGCACCACACATTGCCACTCGGTCCAAATTTATACCTGTGAAAATTCGACTTGAATTTTGGTGACCGATTTCTAAAATGTTCGTTTTCCGGAATCGCCTTATATTTTGCCTAAAAAATGCCCTAATAAATGCCTTTTTGCCCCGATTTCGACTAAAAATGTTGTGGAATGAAGCATTATGATGACCTATTTTTGCATACTTATGAGCGAATGAAAGAAACAAAAGGTATGAGTGGTTAATCGGAGGGAAAGAAGGAGCAATTTTCATATATAACTAGATGGACTCAAGGAGGTGGCATTAAAAGAAAAAAAGAAAATATTTCTAGCTTACTCAAAGTAAAGAGAAGTCTTATTAAGAATTTAAAGAATTTTGTTCATTAGATCATTTCGTCTTTAATTTTAATGAAGGGAAGACCACTTTACAGTAGGTAATAATCCTACAGTAGATAATAAATAATTATTAGCACAAATATAAGTAAAATATTCAATTCTAATTTTAATACCTTAACACGTATCATGTCTTAGCTATTAATTACATTTTACATATACATAGTATTTTAAATTAATGATTATCTACTGTAGGGCGGTCTCCCTCATTATAATCAGGTTGGCCGTTTTAATCAAAGAAAAAATTCAATGAAATTTAAAAATGCGAATTCTTAAAGCTAAATTTTTTTCATATGAAGTAATAAAAAATGAACGGGAAATTAAAGCACTCAAAGTGGAACTCTCGAATCTCAATCTTTTAAAACTAAAGTTTAAAAATGGTTTAATTCAACATTTTTTTATTCAAACGCTCAATGATTTACACGTATAAAATGGAAGCTTTTAACACTTTTCAATCTAACAATTTGAAATTAAATGCAGTGAAACTGTATAATTTTAAATTTTAAAATTGTATAAATTATACAGTTCAAAGATTCAGATTCAGTTAAAAAAATAATAATCCACGCTATCACTTTGAATGCTATAAATTGAAGAATGAACCAATAAATTTGCAAATTTTTAAAGTTATATCATTTTAAGCAATTTTATGCTAGAACCATTAAAAATTGAAGATTGATCAATTGGTATACATGAAAATTTGTTATTGTTTTGAAATATTAAATTTCAATTTTAAATTTCCCTAGGAATATCAAGAAAATTTTTTTATTATCTTAAAACCTTTTAAAATCATTAAAAAGCTTTCATTTTTTTTTTAAATCTTGAAAAGTCTACATCATTGAAATTTTAAAAAAAAATCTTTTCAAATTTTTAAACTATTTTGGAAAATTCAAACTTTTCTTTTTTTGAAAATTTTGGATATCTTTTTAAATATTCTCTTAAAGTTAATTACTCAAAATAAAAAATCACTTTCATTTTTCCTACAAATCATAAGAAAATTTTGTTATTCTTAAAAAGCTGGTTTTTTTGTAAATATTAAAAAATCTACATTTTGTTTTAAATTATTTGAAATAATTTCAAGTTTTAAATTAATTTTGAACATTTTTAAAATTTCTCTTAAACTCACTCAATATTTTTATAAATTAATAAGCGTTCAATTGTTATTTATACATCAAAATTCAACAATTTCACTTAAAAATAATTTTTTTTTTTAATATAACGATTAAAACTGTAAGATTCAAAGTTTAAATTTAGCCCTCTGAAAATTGTAACGATTCAAGGCTTTCTATTTCAAACAAATTAGTTCCAAATTATTTAGTTTTTAATATTTGATTTATAATTGCTCTTTTTAACGAACAGTTAAATATTGCTAAATATTAAAGAATTTTTCTTTTTCTTAATTACAAAATTTGAAATTAAATGGGTTGAAAATGGAATATTTTAGACGGAAACAAAAATATTTGAATAGAGTATGAAATTTAGTAAAAGCGTTTAATTATGAATCTATTACTTTGAAGTTATTTTAAAATTGAAAATAGTTTATAAAGCTTCAATCGAACGTTTACAATTGTTCAATTACTATGGTTATCTAATTGACACAATTCCATTTTTAACGTTAAAACCTGTACACTATTTAATTTTGAACGGATTTAGAATCCTCTTGCAAAATAAATTATTGTTCATGTTTAATATATAAAGTACAGTTACATTTAAAAAATCATTGTTTAACTTATATTTACAGTTGATCAAGTAAAAACATTTTTTATTACAAATTTTTAATTTTCTTTAAATTAAAAATATACGCTTAAAAATGAAGACCTAAAATGGAAAATTTTTGAAGTAAAGGATTTTATAATTACGCATTGTAAAAACTGAATCGTAGCATTACTCAAAAAGTTAGAACTACTGAACTTAACATTAAGAAAAAAAGTTGAAATCGAACTTATTTTAAACTTGTAAATAATTTCTCAATAAAGATAAACGATAGGAAGATTATTTTAAATTGCATTATATCATCATGTCAGGTGATATAACATTTTTAATATTTCATGTGATTGGATACATTTATTTTCTACAAATTTGTAAAATTCCCGGTCTAAAAATAAATTCACTCTCATTTCCCGGTTTTCCCGGTCTCAAAAAATTCTCGGACACCTACAATATACTGTATTGTGAAAAAATTAAAAATGGTTTTATTTATACTAATATTAGTAAAAAAATACGAAGTTGAAATTAAAATGCAGTCGAAATAACCGGTAGTAAAGAATGACGAGTGAAAGTTTATTGCTGTCTCAATAGAAAGGATTGTTATGCATATCAATAGCAAGTAATTTCACTTCTTGGTATTAAAAATTTAATTCTGATATTCAAAGAGGGTCCAGGAAATTCATCGCGTAATTTCACATAAAGTTGTACTAAGTGGCTTCATTAAATCGCCATTTTCATGTTGACAATCTCGAGTAGCGGAAATATGGTATAACGTATGAAATTGAAACATATATTTATTAAGAACATGTGTGTGTCACTGACTCTATGAATGAACGTGAAGAGTGCTTTTGAGTTACATAAAATGTATTGTTTTTTTCTGCATGAAATATGACCTTAAAGTATTCATTAATTGCCATATTTTCTAAATAAATAGAAATTTTAAACCTTCGAATGTGTTCTAATGGCACCTGAAACTAATATTGGTCAATGGAAGAAATTTTGAGGTAAGTGCGGCTATTTTAGAAACAAACAATTAAATGCAACATTGCATTGTCAATTATTAATAAGAATATGTCAAATTCTGGTCAAATAATAAACAAGATATCTATGATTCCAATTTTAATTTGTAAAGTTTCATCACTATAAAAAAATAATAATTTGAAAGGCATGGTTTTATTTTTCGTCAAAATTTTTTTCATTTTTTTAAAAGATTAATGTGGAAAGGGGCTTGGAAAATTAGAAAGCAACCTCAAAAATATTCAGAATTTCAATAAAAAATTATTATACGTGAAATAGTTCAATTTCAAATATGTAACAGTATTAGTAATTTTGTTAATATTGATGTTATGGTTTTTGACCAGCGAATTATAGTAAATAATATGATGTTAATGTTTTTTGTCTACATGGTCTAAAATCAA
>CAKNYM010053539.1:442303-480535 GCA_932195095.1 Andricus curvator | reverse complement strand
TTCATTCTAAAATTTTTTGGTGAAAAATTCCTTCATTCCCTGGACTAGATAGAGTTGGAGATCGGGGACGGAAAAGACTATTCCGCGGTCAACATGGGTCAATCTCTGTGCACCCGCTGTGCATACAGGATGAATTTTCTGAGACCGAAAATAGTATATGGGACACAGGACACATATATTGTCGTCATATCATCTGCACAATTTTAGAGAACAATAGACCTCATGCAGATGACAATTTCCCTCTTGAATAAAACGAGGTATTCTCACGTGGTTTGAATTTTTTATTAGCTTTATGGAGCTGTGAAAATTTCATATTGAGCCAATTCAGCTATCAACCAATCTGGTCAAATTTATTTATGTTAGATCAAAAAAAGCATAAATCCAATGTAAATAAAATATTATTAAAACAATTTACAATTTATTCGGAAACTTTTTCGGATAATGAATTCCATTTACAGGGTTGGAAAGCAAAACTTCATTTTCAAAATTCCCTGACTTTTCGCTGATTTTTCTCTGACTAATATTTAATATTCCCTGACCATTTATATTTGAAGACCAAAATTTTAATCTTGTAACATTTTTAATATAGAATCGTTTATGAATGATGGAATAAAACAATTTTAAATTATAAATTTTTAATTTATTATTCTGAGGGCTCCAACAGCCTAAATTACTTGAAGAAAGTGAAAAAGAGAAAAGAATTCAAAACAATTCAAGACGAATTCAAAAGAATTCAAATGAGTTGGAAAAAATTTGAATAGTCCAAAAAATTCCAGTGACTTCAGTAAAATTAGAGTGAATTTAGAGGAATAAAAAATGCATTGAATTCAGTAAGTTTTAAATCAGTTGAGATAAATTCAAGAGAATTCAAAAGAATTTGATGAAGTGCCTGAAAATCCAAGGTAAGTTAAAAAGACTTCAAGATGAATGAAAAAAAAACTAACAAATCTGCCCGCTTCGCGGGCACATTCTCATCGCGCGCGACTGTTGGTTATCGCGCTTCGCGCTCGATAATATATTTATCTCGCGCTTCGCGTTCGATACTGTATTTACCTCGCGCTACGCGCTCAGTCTTTGTATTTCCCCCACATTTGTGCACACACATTTTAAAATTAAAGGTCAAAGTATCGACAACTGTAATTTGGTGATTGTGAATTCTCTTTTTTTAAAGCTCCTTCGGCTTTAACGAATACATTCTCATCACGTACCTCGTGCTTCGCACTCGATTTTGTCCAAAATGCGAAATTTTCTGCATCATATGTTCAACATTATTATATCAAATGTATATTACATTTATTTCTGTACATTGGCCTGTGATTGTTTATTAGATACTGGAAAATAAAGTACGAATTGTATTTATCATAATTACTTTAATATTTGTTCCTGATTTTGCATTTAATTTTATCCTCAGCTACCGTGAAAATTTTATATCATTTCAATAAATGTATATTATTACAATTCGTAATAAGTATTGTTATTAAAAACAGATGTATTTTCCTTGTCTTGTTTTTATAATTGAAAAAAAGTGCGCATCCTATAAAAAAACAATTTTGTTATTATGTATTTTATAGCAACTTGTATCGTTTTTCCATAAATTTAATTTGTTTATGTTCAATGTTATTTTTTACGATTTGAGCCAAAAATATGCATCCTAGCGTAAAGTAGTTCTAAAAAAATTTGTAAATGTAATTTAGGCGAAAAATTTTATCAGATAAAATGTTATTGTAGCGTGTATTGTTTTTCCAAAAAATAATTTTTTTATTTTAAATGTATTTTTACAACAAAAGTTTATAACAAATTTGTAGATCTTTTTTGGTTGAACAACTTTTGTCTATTGATCTTTTTTCGTACCTTGCGTCGTTTTCCACAATGTTTTTTTATTGTTAATGTTATTTTTCACGATTGAAACAAAAATTACGCATTTTATCAAAAAATGATGAATAAAAAATGTGTAGCTCTTTTCTGAGTGAACAACTTTTGTCTATTAATTTTTTTCGTGGTTTGTGCCGTTTGTCCAAAAATTTAATTTATTTTATTCTTAAATTAGTTTTTTACAAATAAAGCAAAAAACTACGCGTCCCATCAAAATGTGATTAATAACAAATTTGTAGATCTTTTTTGAGTGCACAATTTTTGTCCATTCATCTTTTTTCGTATCTTGTATATTTCGACCGCAAAATGGAATTTTTGATTTTTCATTATTTTTTTGTGAGATAAAAATTTGAATTTTCGATTTTCCAAAAAAAATTTAAAAAAGTCTTATAACAATATTGTAGGGTGTTCAAAAAGAAACATTTTTCTTCTCTTAACTTTTTTCATGTCGTGCGTTGTTTGGCTCAAAATGTTCATTTTCGTTTGTTTTTTGGAATTTTGTAAAATGCTATAACTCCAGTTATTTTTGTTTTATCAAAAAAAGTTATTGGGATAAATTGTTTGTCTTTTTGAGTACTACGAACATCCGTACGTAGAATTTTTAAATTGGAAAAAAGTGGTCTCAAAAATTTTGAAAAAGCGCTCACTTTTTGAATTTTCATCCAAAATGGCTGGCTAACGAACTTGACCTTCATTTTAGGACACTTGGAGAGTATACCAAAGCCCAATCCAATCTGTCAATTTTTTCGGAAGTTATCGTTCTAACAAAATAAAAATCTACATACCCAGCCACATACATACAGACAGACACATTCGCGAAAACCTGTTTTTGCGTTCAGAATGTCTCAAAACGTGGACATTTGACAAAAACCGAGCGGATCGAATTTTCCATAAATATAACACCTTCTCTGATGAGAATGTAAAAATCCATTGAATTGAGTAGAATTGAGTGAATTTATAAGAATAAAAGAAAATTCAGGATAAATTAAAAAGAATTCGGGGTGAATTTCAAACGAATTCAAATTAATTGCTCGTTAAAAATCTCTTCAAATCTTTGAAACCATACGCAATCCCAATCTTCTTGTGAATAAATTCTTTGAACCCCATTAAAATACACTCCAAGTCCAATATAATAACAGTTTCGGGGGCTGCCTCGCACTGGCCTTGTTACTGAATCGGTACCCTCGAAATATAAACAGTCAGGGCCGCCTGGAACGTTTCCAATTGAAATGCATAATATTGCGCAATATACTCGACTGAGTACTCGCGCACTGCGGCCTTTCCAAGGCGAGAGTCGCAACCGTTTCTCGTGAAATTCTTTGAAATATGATTTTTACCTGAAAACCTTGGGCAATTTATTAAAATACCTTGAGAGCTTTTAAAATCCCTTAAAATCATTAAAATTGTCGGAAATATTATCAAATCCCTTGCACCCTTTTAACAATTCTTAAAACCTTGTAGGTCCTGTAAAATCATTCCATATCTTCCGAAAATCTATCATTAAATCATAAAAATCCTAGGAAATCCATTGACTTTTTTAAAATCTCGTGAAAATACCTTGGAATCTTATAAAATATCCTAAAACATTTCAAATCCCTCAAATATTTCAAATCCTTTAGAATATTTTAAAATCCCCTGAAATTTTTTAAAGCCCTTATACACTTTTTGGAATTTTTAAAAATACCCTAAAATCTTGCAAAACCTTCAGAGTCCCCTATTGTTTAAATAATGCAATTTTATTAATACGATTTTAGTCAGGGCACTCAATCCCTATTCTCATATCACATTCCAATTTAAAAACTAATAAAACAGACGTGCCCTTATATATATTTTGAACCTTTTGCCAAAATTTCATCACAATATATTGATTTTCCAAATTATAAAGTATTACATACCCTTTGAATAAATTAAATGGTAGAAATTATTTTCATATTGAAAATTAATAGATTCACAATGCAGAAATATGAATTAGAATGTTTTTTCTTATATTTTTTTGGTTGAAAGAACGCATAAATGAAAAATTGGATTTTATTGTCATAAATTGATCGATTTTATGTCAAACTAGTTCGTCCGTTTGAATTCCGAACCAAATCCGGCGAGAATAAAGAGACAACTTTGAGACATACTTCCGAACCGAATCAATTAAATTTATGACGTCATAGTCGTAAAGTAATTTTCGTGTTTGGAATCGACAAATCCTCCCCATGCCCATTTACTATCTTTACGAGGAACGTTGTATATCCAATTTGCACGAGATTTGTGCTCATACCCTTGAACATATTGACATAACTATTTTTTATAAAGGACTTTTATGTATATTTACTATACTATCACCAGGTGACAAAATTTATAACTTAACGAAAAAAAAACAAAAAAAATGTGGTACGGTTGACAATGACAGAGTGTGTAGCGAAATTTCGCTTTCAAATTCCCGGATTTCCTATGGATGGTAGGACAAATCTTTGAAGGCATATTAGGGTGGGCCGAAAAAAACTGAAAATGATAGATTCATTGCTAATAGAACTGAAAAGATTCTTTGTGATAGAAAATTCGACTTTTTTGTAGAAAATGAATTTTTTTATTAGAAATTAATTTTTTCAAATGAAAATTTACCTGATTGAAAATTCAATTATGTGGTTAAAATTTTATATATCTCGTTGAGAATTAGTCTTAAAAATGTTCTTTTTTTAAATTTCTTGGATAAATATTTATAATTTTGGTTAAAAATTAATCTCTTCGGCTAAAAATTGAACTACTTTATTGAAAATTAGTTTTTGTTTGGTTGAAAATTAATTTTTTTTTAAACTTCAAATTTAACTATTTGGTTGAAAATTACCTTTTTTGTTAAAAATTCATATTTCTGGTTTTCGGGTGTAAAATTCAACTTTTTTGTAGAAAATTCGTTTTTTTTGTAGTGAAAATATTTTTTTTTTAAATGAAAATCTAACTATTCCTTTTTGGGTTAAGAAGTTGATCTTTTTTATTTAAATAATTCAACAGTTTTGTAGACATTTTTTTTATTGAAAATTAATTCTTTCAAATGAAAATTTAGCTATTCTATTTTGGGTTAAAAATTGATCTTTATTAGTTAAATAATTAAACATTTTGGTTGAAAATTGACGTAATTTGTTGAAAATTTGTATTTTTGTTTTGTAGAAAATTAATCTTTTCGGTTGAAAATTCAACTGTTTGGTTAAAAATGCACATATGTATTTTGTAGAGAATTTGTCTTTAAAAAAAATTTATTTTCTTAGTTTAAATATTTATAATTTTGATTCAAAATTATTCTATTTGGCTGCATATTGAGCTATTTTGTTGAAAATTAGTCTTTTATTTTTGGTTAAAAATTAACTTATTAAACTTGAAATTGGACTACATGGTTGAAAAATGCATTTTTTGTTGAAAATTCATATTTTCGGATGTAAAATTCTAAATTTTTGTAGGAAATTCGTTTTTTTATTAAAAATTCGTATTTTTTGTTGGTAGAAAATTAATCTTCTTGATTGAAACTTTAACAATTTGGTTAAAAAATGGACATGTTTTTTTTTGTTGAAGATTTATCTTTTTTGGTAAAAAATTTATCTTCTGGGTTGAAAATTCAACTATTTGGTTATAAAATGTATTTATTTTGTTGAGAATTCGAATTTTCTTTTGACTTCATTTTCTTGTTTAAATATAATTTTTGCTTAAGATTAATGTTTTAACTGGAAATTTAACAGTTTGTTTGAAAATTCAACTGTTTGGTTAAAAATTAACGTTTTCGTTGAAAATTTAACTATTACATTTTGGGTTAAAAATTGATCTTCGTTAGTTAAATAATTCAACCGTTTGGATGAAAATTGATGTAATTTGTTGAAAATTAATGTTCTTGGTTAAAAATTCAACTTTTTGGTTGAAAATGCACATATGGATTTTGTAGATAATACGTCTTTAAACAAAATTTATTTTCTTACTTTAAATATTTATAATTTTGTTTCAAAATTATTCTCTTTGGCTGCATATTGAGCTATTTTTTTGGACATTAGTCTTTTTTGGGTTAAAAATTAACTTATTAAACTTGAAACTTAACTATATGTTTGTAAATATTTTTTTTTTTGAAAATTCATATTTTCGGGTGTCAAATTCAAAATGTTTGTAGGAAATGCGTTTTTTTATTGAAAATAATTTCTCTAATGAAAATGTAACTATTCCATTTTGGGTTAAAAATTGATTTTTTTTAGTTAAATAATTCAACCGTTTGGTAGAAAATTTATGCAATTTATTGAAAATTCATTTTTTTTGTTTGGTAGAAAATTAATCTTCTTGGTTGAAACTTGAACAATTTGCTTAAAAATGAACATATGTTTTTTGTTGAAGATTGATCTTTTTTGGTAAAAAATGTATCCTCTTGGTTGAAAATTCAACTATTTGTTTATAAAATTTATTTATTTTGTTGAGAATTCGAATTTTCTTTTGAATTCATTTTCTTGGTTAAATATAATTTTTACTAGATTAATTTATTAACCAGAAATTTAACTGTTTGTTTAAAAATTCAACTGTGTGGTTAAAAATTAACGTTTTCTTTGAAAATTCATATTTTCGGATGAAAATTTAACAATCACATTATGGGTTAAAAATTGATCTTCGTTAGTTAATAATTCAACCGTTTGGGTTAAAATTGATGTAATTTGTTGAAAATTAATGTTCTTGGTTAACAATGTACGTATGTATTTTCTTGAGAATTTGTCTTTATCTTTATCCTGAATTTTCTGGATGACTAGTCCATCCACTTTTGGCTGTATCTAGTCGCCCTGAAAAATTGGAGGGGGTGGGGGGGGTGGAAAAGGGGATAGACTAGTCGTCCCGAAAAATCTGGATGACTAAGCGAGTTTATGAAAAATATTGTACTAGTCATCTCGAATTTCAGGACGATGAGACACTTCGTAAAAATTTGTATATCATGTTCAGAATTAGTCTTTTTTTAATAAACTTAACTTTCTTGGTTAAATATTTATAATTTTAATTATAAATTATTCTCTTTGGTTGCAAATTAACCTACTTTATTTAGGACTATTTTTTTTTGGTTCAAAATAAATTTTTTAACTGGAAATTTTACCATTTGGTTGAAAATTCAACTGTTTGGTTGAAAATGAACTTTTTTGTTGAAAATTCATATTTTTGTCTTTCTGGCATGAAATTTCAACGTTTTGTATGACATTTTTTCTTTATTGACTGAACAATCTTTATTAGTGGATGAAATGGTTCATACGAAAGTAGATGTCATTTCGATCTCAAAAGAACAATAGTTTCAATTTTTCGCTGACTCGGGGTTCGAAAGTGCTTGAGTCGGCTTTGCTTCCGGTACCCCACCCTTGGTACTTTGAAGCGAGAGTGTGCGGTCTACTCAGGTCTACTCTAGGATGCTGTCAGGGACGATTTCAAGATATTTACGCCACAAAAATGTAGATATTAATCGATCATCCTCCGAAATCTAAAAGAGAATGCCACGTTTTTTCTGACTCATGTCGCAGGTGCATTATTCGCGTTTCAACGTGCAACAAAAAACAAACTGCTCGCAAAAATCTTTATCGTGAACCGGTATTATACTTTTGCTCCATAGCGTCCCACATGATAAAAAAAATTTCTTCAGATGTCAGATATCGATATAATTTTTTAAATCATCACAACATTTTACAAATCTATAACACTTGATGTACTCAAACGAATAAATAAAACACAACATTACGATAAGAAGACAGATAAGGATCTGCATGCGTATATATTTTACTAACATAATATTGTTAAAAAACAATTTATGACAGCTAAAACATTACAGTAAATCACTTTTGTACATAAACAATTGCCTGTCCTTCAAGTTTGTGGCTTTTATATTAAAATTAATGTATTTTTATGAAAAGTGCAGACGCGACCGGATGACATCGATTAGTAATAGTTTACACTTTATTTTTCGAGTTTACCGACCATCGGATGATTGTAAGAAAATTATTTAAATAATCGAGAAAGATTTCTACAGCTCTGACAGAAAATAAATTTTTCGCTGGACCAGAAATTTGTTGTCAATTGTGGAGCCGACAAGTTTTGATTGAAAAGCGGAAAGATGAGACGTATGTTTTTCTAGAATGTAGAGATTGCGCAAAGGGTGAGTAAAGAGTTCAGAAAAAGATTTTTGAAAAATAAAAACCTGCTGAATATTATGGTGGTCGTGTTTTGTTGTAAAAATCAGACAATGGAAAATTAATAATTATTACTTACTTGTTCTTGTTCGACAGTTAACGCGGCCGCCATTTTGGCTCGACGACGAACAAACTGGTTAGAACTTACGCCCCCTGTATCTCATACATGAAACTAATTGTCACGTTCAGTTTTGTTCACCGTATAATACTGTATTTACAGATCATTTTTTTATTTGCAAGTATTATGTGCACACATTGCACAGTAATTTTTTATATAAACAATAATCGTATGCAATTGAGACATCGATATTATTTTATTTATTATTTATTATATTATTATTTATTTTACAGTTTTTTTTACACATTTTACAGTTTTTTACATATTTTATTTATTTATTACTTACATTTATTTAATTTATTTAATATACAGTGACGTTGTGTATATGTAATTCTGTGTAAATACTGTATATATATTCTATATATATCAGGGTGGCCGAAAAACTTCAATTTCAAAATTCCCTGATTTTTTCTGATTTTTTCCTGACCAATTTTTCATTTTTCCTAACCAATTATATTTAAAAACCACTATTTTAATTTTGTAACATTTTTAACATAGAATTTTTTATAAACTGAATAACACAATACAATTTCAGAATAAAATTGTTTATTTTAAGATTTATTTATTTATGAAAGACGAATTTGCAATATTAACGAAACAATTAAATTTTTAAGAAAATAGTTTGAATTTTTAACTAAAATAATCGAATTTTCAACTTAAAAAAACATGCATTTTTAACTAAATGGTGAAGTTTTCATACAAAAAAAATTTGGGAAGAATCAATCTATTAGATTGACCTTTGGTACATTATTTTAGTTTCGGAAACTAAAGTTCATGTTCGTTAGCCAAAACTATTTTGGATACAAATTCAAAAAGTTAAAGCATTTTCAAAATTTGTTAAGGCAATTTTTTTCAAGATTCAAAAATTCTATGTACTCGGAAAGTCGAACAATTTTAATAATTTATCCTGACGACTTCTTACGATAAAAAGAAAATGATCAGATCTATAGCATTTTCATAATTCAAAAAAACAAACGAAAATGGAAATTTAAGCCAAACAAAGCACGATATGAAAAAAAGTCAGAAAAGAAAAACGTTGATTTTTGAAAGCCCTACACGATTATCATAACAACTTTTTAAATTTCCTTGAAAACTCGAAAATTTAAATTTTTTGACCAACGGTTCAGGTTTTAACCACAAAAAAAAATAAAAAATAAAAAATCCATTTTGCGGTCGAACTATACGAAAAAATATGAATCAATAAAAATTGGGCACCCAAAAAAGATTTACAAATTTGTTTCTGATCATTTTTTGATGAGACGCGTAGTTTTTGTTTTAATCTTAAAAATACCATTGACAATAAAAAAATTAATTGTTTGGAAAACCAGCACAATGTGAGAACAAAAATTAATAATCCAAAGTTGTTCACCCAAAACAGATCTATAAATTTGTTATTAATTATTTTTTGATAGGATGCGTATTTTTGGTTTAAATTGCAAAAAATAACATTGAAAATAAACAAATTAATTATTAAGGAAAAAAGAAACAAGGTGTACTAAAATTTTAATTAACAAAAATATTTTTTCATAGAATATGCACTTTTTTAATTATAAAAACTAGACAATGATGATACATAGGTTTCAATATCAATGCTTATTATGAATTTTAATAATATAAATTTATTGGAATTATATATCTTACAGGATAGCTGAGAATAAAAATAAGTGCAAAATAAGGAACAAATATTAAAATGGTCATGAAAAATAAAATTTGTGTATTATTTTGCAATATCTGAATAAGCAGTCAGGAATAAATATAATATACATTTGATATTATAGAGTTGAACTTAATGCAGAAAAGTTCGCAGTTTGGACAAAATCGAGCACGAAGCACGAGATGCGTGATGAGAATGTGTTCGTTAAAGCCGAAGGGGCTTTAACAAAAGAGAATTCACAATCACCAAATTGCAGTTGCCGATGCTTTGACCTATAATTTTAAAGGTCTGTGCACAAATTTGGGGGAAGTACAACGATTGAGATGAATATAAAAAAGATAAATTTCAAACCCAAAATGGAATAGTTATATTTACAGTTAAAAAAATAATTTTCAGCAAAATAGCTACATTCTCGAAAAAATATTTGTCAACCAAAAAGATGAATTTTTTACCAAGAAGATTAATATTCTACTAAATACTAAAGTTAAATTTTCAGTTAAAAAAATTAATTTTCGAAAAAAAAGAATCTTCAACAAAAAAAGTAAATTTTTAATCAAAGAAATGAATGTTCTACTATAATGATGAATCTTCGAAACAAAAGTGAACTTTGAACCTAACAGTTGAATTTTCGATGAAAAAAATGAATTTTTAACCATAAAGATTCATTTTTACCAAAAAAGATAAATTGTCTACTTAAAAAGATTGATTTTCAACCAAAAATAGAATAGTTATATTTTAAGATAAAAACTTAATTTTTACAAACAAAAAAATTTCAACAAAATAGTTAAATTTTTAGCCAAAGAAATAAATTTTCAACAAAATAAATGAATTTTCAACAAAAAAAAGAAAAATTTTTAACCAATTAAAAACTAATTTTCAAAAATATAGTTAAATTTTCAACAAAATATATGTCAATATGTTTAACAAAGTATACTTTGTTAAAAATTTATTTTTTGGTTGATAATTCATCATTTTAATTCAAAAACATATTTTTTGTTGAAAATTTAACTATATTGTTGAAAATTCGTTTTTAATCAACCAACAAATAAATTTTTAACAAAGTATACTTTGTTAAAAATTTATTTTTTGGTTGATAATTCATCATTTTAATTCAAAAACATATTTTTTGTTGAAAATTTAACTTTATTGTTGAAAATTCATTTTTAATTGGTCCACTTTCAACTAAGTAGTTGAATTTTCAACGAAAAATGTAATAGTTGATATTTCAACCAAAAAAGATTTTAATTTGAAACCTAAAGCAGTTGAATTCAACCAAAGAAGACGAATTTCCAACAAAATATATGAATTTTCAACTAAAGAAGATCAATTTTCAATCAAACACGGAGTAGTTAAATTTTCAGTTAAAAAAATGAATTTTCGACTAAAAGAAAAAGAATCTTTAACAAAATAGGTCAATTTTTAACCAAATAAATGAATGTTCTACTACAATGATGAATCTTCGATAAAAAAATTAATTTTAACCAAATAGTTGAATTTTCGACAAAAATATTTTCACCATAAAGATTAATTTTCTGTCAAAAAGATGAATTTTGAACAAAATACATGAATTTTCAATTAAAAAAGAATGATTTTTGAACAAAAATGGAATAGTTACATTTTTAGTTAAAAAATTAATTTTTACCAGCAAAAACAAAAGATTTTCACCTGAAAATTAAACAATTTTAACCAAATAAAAACGAATTTTCAAGAAATTAGTTAAATTTTCAACAACAAAAAAAGGTTTTTGTATTAAAATGACGAATCATGAATAAAAAAAAATTAATTTAAAAAAAAGTAGTTTCCGCTTTCAACTATGTAGTGGAATTTTCAACGAAAAATGTAATAGTTGATATTTCAACCAAAAACGATTTTAGTTTAAAACCAAAAATAGTCGAATTCAACCCAAGAAAGACGAATTTTCAAGAAGATAGTTGGAAATTCTCCATGAATAGATAAATTAAAGAATAATTTCATCTAAATTGTGGGATTTTTATGCCAAAGGACGAATTTTCTTCGAGACAGTTGAATTTTAAAACCGCGAAAATATGTATTTTCAACAAAAAAGTTAATATATTCAACCAAATAATTGAATATTTTCAACCCAAAAAGACGAATTTTCAACAAAACAGTTAAATTTTCAATGCAAAAGATAGGCTTTATTGTTTTAACAAAATTGTTCAAATTTAAACAAAATAAAAAAAACTGTATCTTCATTTTCTAAATTTGTAAATTATAAATAACTTTTTTTTACGTTACTAACAATGTTAATTATTTTAAATACTTTTCAGAACTTCCAATTTTTGTAGGCAATTCCATGTTTTCCTTTCTTTTTAAATATTACTAAAATTCCACTGATGTTAAGTTCTTGGAATTGAATTGAATAGTCACAAAATAGAAAATACTATTCTTCAATGGTAAAGGAAGATTTGTGAAGTGAAGAAAACGGAAATGTGCCGCCATCTGTGAAATTATTGGAGAACCAATTTTTGACGGAGGGCAGAAAATTGAAGAATGGTATTCTAACCTCAAATTTCGCCTACAATGTACACGAAGTAGTTGACATGTCACAATCTGTCAAAAAAGTAGTGGCAGAAATTAAAGAAGAAAATGACTACCAGCAATTTTCTAGAACTCGATATCAAGAAGCTTTTCGAGGCTCACACAATCAGGGAGATCGAGCAGATTCAAAAACAGATACAACAGGAGAGCGAAAGGAAGAAAATTGAATTAAGGACACTAGTTGGGTAATGTTGATTTTTTGAATTAAAGTTCGTATGTCATTCATATTTGAAGAAGTATGTCAATGAAAATGGGCCTAACTACCAAAATATCAATTTCGAGAAAAATAAGAAAAAAGTTAACAAACATAAATATAATTAATAATTATATGGCTACTTGAAAATCCTGCCAAAAAACACCGTTTTTGACTTGCCTTTAGTTCTGAAAATTATTTTTATTTCCCTGAATCCTTTTTTGTCTTATTTGTTTTGACTTTAGAACCGTACAGCAAAATTTGAATAAGATAGACGATTTTTAACCTTATTTTACCTCTTTCATTATAGTGGCATTCAAGGAAATTTTTTGTTTTTCGTGATACTTAGATCCATTTTTGACAATGAGATAGCAGTTGAAGTATTTAATATAAAAATACAATTAAGTAAACTATGTGGCCGAAAAACTTTATTTTAAAAGTTCCCTCACTATTGCCTGATTTTTTCTTGACAAATTTTGTATTTTCCCTGACCATTAATATATATTTAAAACCAGCGTATTAATATTTTAACATTTTTAACGCAGGATCTTCTCTATATGGAATAAAACAATACAATTTCAGATTACAAGTTTTTAATTAAAAATTTATTTTAACCAAAAAAGATTACTTTTAAGGAAATAGTTCAAATTTTAATCAAGTAATTAAATTTTCAATCAAATAGCTGAAGTTCTAACCAAATTGAGTTTTCAGCCAAATGGTCGAATTTCCAAACAAAAAAGATTAAACTTTAACTAAAAACCGTTACATTTAGAACCAAATAATTGAATTTTTTAGAAGACAGTTGAATTTTCAACAACGAAAAATGTTCAATTCAAAAGGATGAATTTTCTGTCCATATAGACGAATTTTTAACAAACCAGTTTAATTTTTGACCAAAAGATAACCTAAAAAATACATTTTCAACCAAAAAGATTTCCAAACAAAAAGATTAAACTTCAACCAAAAACAGTTGATATTTCAGTCAAAAAGAAGAAAAAAACGAATTTTCAATAAAATAGTTGATTTTTTTTATCCAAAAAGACGAATTTTCAAACAACTAGCATACTTTTCAACCAAAAATGCAAAATTTTAATTTTCAGTAAAAAAATTAATTAAAAAGAGAAGGAATTTTCAACAAAATAGTGAAATTTTTAACAGAAAAAATGTACTTTCAACTACAATGATGAATTTTTCAACTAATCGGATGAATTTTGATCAAATAAGGATTGTTTAGTCAAGAAATAAAAATAAGATCATGCAAATTATTCAGCTTTCAAGCCAAAATACTAATTTTCTGTAAAACAGTTGAATTTTCAACCACAAAATATGAATTTTCAACAAAATAGTTAAATTTTCAACCAGAGATGAATTTTCAACTAAAGTAATGAATCTTCAACTGGAATAGTTAAATTTTCATAAAAAAAATAATTTTGCAACAAAACAAAAAAATAATTTTCAACTAAAGAGATGAATTTCCAATTAAAATTATGAATCTTCAACAAAAAATGATTTGTTTAACAAAGGCTCCAACCTTCAACCAAGCTGATCAATTTTTAATCATAAAAGACGAATTTTCAACCAAGCAAGATTTCAGTTGAATTGTCAACAAAAAGATAATTTTAAACAAAACAGTTGAATTTTCAACCAAAAAGGATGACTTTTTAACGAAATTGTTGAATTTTCAACCATATTGATTTATTAGAGCATGTCCTGACTTTTTATCGCTGTCCTGATTTTCTGATTTTTTGTGCTATGTCCTGATTTTACATGCTCGAAAAGGAACATTCGCGATTTTTATTGTGCGAACCTAAATTTTGTTCACAATTTCTGAGGACGCAGTCTCATTGTGACTGTTCAATTCAATTTCAAAAACTTGACATGTGTGCAATTTTTCTAATATTTAAAAAGAAAGGAAACATCGAATTATAACATTGGAAGTTGTGAAAAGTATTTAAAATAATTAGCATATTGTACATATTTTTCGTATTATTTATAAACTTAGGGAATGAACATACAATTTTATTATTTTCTTCAAAATTCAACAGTTTTCTTAAAAAAAAGTCAATCTTTTTGGTTGAAAATTCAACTTTTTTGTCGTAAATTCGTCTTTTTTTACTAGAAATTCAACTATTTGGTCGAATTATTAACTTTGTTGTTGAAAATCCATATTTTTGGTTTGAAAATTCAACTATTTTTTAGAAAATTCGTCCTTTTGGCATGAAAATTCCACATTTTGAATGAAATTTGTTTTCTTTATTGACTGAAATACCTTTCTTTTTTTTTAAAGTCGTCTTTTTGGTTTAAAAATTCATCTGTTGTCGTAGAAAATTCACCTTTTTGGGTAAAAATGCAACTGCTTGGTAGAAAGTAAAATTACTTTGTTAAAAAATCATTGATGAAAATTTAACTATTTAGTAGAAAAATTTGTGTTTCATTGGTTGAAAATTAATTTTTTTAAATACACATTTTACTATTCCATTTTTGTTTGAAAACTTATGTTTTTTAGTTGAAAATTCATGTATTTTGTTGAAGATTAATAGCTTTATCTTCTTTAGTTTAAAATTCGACTATTTTGTTGAAAAATTACGCATTTTGTTAAAAATTCGCCTTTTTGGTAAAAATTTAATTTTTATGGTTGAAAATTCATCTTTTTGGTCGAAAATTCAACTGTTTGGTTAAGAATTTAACTATTTTTCCGTGTTTGGTCAAAAATTTATCTTCTTTAGTTAAAAATTTAACTATTTGGTTGAAAGTTCATGCATTTTGTTGACAATTCGTCTTTTGTGGTAGAATATTAATCTTGTTAGTGAAAAATTCATCTTTTTGTTTAGCAATTCATTTTTTTGGTGAAAATTGAACTGTTTTGTTAAAAATTAGTTTTTTTATGTTTAAAAATGCATTTTTTAAACTATAAACTCAACCATTCCATTTTGTGATTGAAAATTTATTTATTTTTGTTGAAAAGTCATGTATGTTGTTGAAGATTCGTCTCTTTGGGCAGACAATCAATCTTCTTATTGAAAATTCCTTTTGTTGGTTTAAGATTCCTCATTTTAGTTGAAAATTCATTTCTTCGGTTAAAAATCTAACTATAAATTAATAAAATTATAAATTTATAAAAAATTATAAATAAAATTCATCTTTTTCGATAGAAAATTAATCTTTTTGGTTGAGCAACAATTTCTTTGGTAAAAAATTTAACCTGAAAGAAAAATTTATAACGGTCAAGGAAAATGGAAAAATTGGCCAGGGAAATTTAGGGGATTTCGAAATTGGTATATTGCAGCAACATTGTTTTTTAAATGACGCGTTGTAAGTTAAATTTTGTTATGGGTGGGTGAAATTAGTGGTTGAAGGGGGTGAGAAATGGGATAATTTCCTGATTTTCCGATCAAGCCTTCTGGCCACCCTATTAATTATCATTCTTTGTCATCAATGTTAAGATTAGTTAGATATTAATAATATATTTTTTATTGGAGAATTCAGTAGAGGAAATCTAATAGGCCGTTGTTTGTAACAGAATCAAAAATAAAAAGGTACATACTTGTAGATTAGATAAAAAAATATCACACTTTTAACAAAAGTTTTGACCATTTTTTTATCATTCGCGTTTACAATTTTTTAAATGTAGATACTCTTAACTTTGTCAAGAAATTGTTTTTGACAAATCGGTAAGATACGTATCGTCCTAGAATTTTTGAAGTTTTTTAAAACGTTCCACCATATTCTAAACTGTTTCTCAAGAATCTTAAATCTTTTTTAATCTTCTTTTTAAGAATATTTGAAATTTCTTAGCCTATTCTGAAACTTTTTTTGATTGTAGAGTGTTCTGCATTTTTTTAGATTATTTTTCTATTTCTACTATTCTATGCAAACTTTGGAAAGATATTAATGTACTTCTAATATTGTGGAATTGTTCTGGAATGTTTCAGAATTTTCCAGAATGTTTTGGAACATTTTGGAATCAATATGAAATATTTTAAAATATTTTGAAACTCTTCAGAGTGGCTTAGAATTTTATTGAAAATTCTGAGAATATTCCAGAATTTTGTATCGTATTCTGGAATATTCCGTGATATCCTTGATAAAAGTAGTATAGATTTTAATAACCCTGAAATTATTGATAACACCCGCAGAAATTTAATTTTAAACTTCTTTTCCAGCGAAAGATATCGTGATTTAATTCAAGCTGCTGACACAATTGCCGAGATGAAGGAAACTTCAGAATGTGTTGTTTCAAGAATTGCCGGTATACAAGAAACTTTTCAGTTCTTGCAACAGAAATACCTAATCGGTTTTAAGATGGAGCCAGACAAACAAATGCTCACAAGGTAATTTTCTGACTCTACAAATTATATTCTACAAAATAAAAACAAAAATCTCACTATTCGGATTCTCTAATACAGAAGTCATTTACAGAGAATCACAGCATATATCCGATTCGGTAGTAATGCAGATAAAAATTTTGATGGACATTCCAGAACATATCTGGTCAGCAGTTGACAGTAAAGACTTTCTACTAGCCACACAGTTATTTAAAATAGCTCAACACATTAACTATAGTTTAAAGTTTGAAGTCGGTAGTTCAGAATTGGCAAATAAATATCCGATTGTTGGAAAACAATGGGGTATTATCAGTCAGTTCAAAACTGTCATCTTCAACGGATGTAACAATGTACTTCAAGCTTTGGAGTTGTCTAAAGAGGTACTCATATTTTTCATAAAATTTTATCCCTAATTATGTATACTGTAAACAATTTCCTTTGTGAAGTTCCAACACAGTAATGGAAGTTTATTACCAAAAACGCAATGTAATTTTACAACATAAGATGTATTGTAATTTCGTAACTGACTTTCAAGTTTAGAATACTCGTTTTGTAATTTCGCAGAATTAATTTACAATTATTGTGATTTCACTTTACAATACCTCGAATTTAATTTTACATTACATTTTTTATTTTAAAGTGCAGTAAAATCTGAAAAAATATTAATAATGAATAAATAATCAGTAACTAACTTTTTTAACTTTCTTAGTCTGCTGCAAATTGCCTTGCATCGTTAGTATTACTTGACGAAGCGTCTTCAGCAGATCTACTCAATAAAATTATATCACTTAGAAGTCAGGCTATCAAATTCGTAATCACAGATGAAAATCATCATAGTGTTAGAAATCGGATTAAAATGAGTATTAAAATGTTTATGGAAACAGTTGCCCTCATCTATGCTTGTTTTGTCAGTGAGTGTAATTCATTTTAATTTAACTTTGTCAGGGTTGCTACAGCTCAGGGAATTCCAGAAATTCTGGGAAAGTCCAGGAATTTTTAACTGGTCAGGTCAAATCAGCGAATCTACAGCTGATCAGGGAATGTCAAGGAAAACCTGTCTTTTTGGGTTGAAAATTCATCTATTTTGACAGAAATTGCATATTTTTTGGTTAAAAATTACAATTGTTTGGTTGAAAATTAATCTGTTTTCGTTGAAGATTCAACGGTTTTGTTGAAGATTCGTCTTTTTTGGTTGATTTAAACTATTTTTGGTTCAAAATAAAAATATTTTTTGATTGAAATATCAACTATTACATTTTGCTTTGGGAATTCATCATTTTCGGTTGAAAATTCAACTACTTAGTTGAAAGTGGAACTACTTTGTTAAAAATTCATTTTTTTTGGTTGATGATTCATCATTTCAGTTGAAAAAGCTTTTTTTGTTTGTTTAAAATTTAACGTTTTTTTTGAAAATTAATTTTTCAAACTGAAAATGTAAGTCTTCCATGTTTGGTTGTAAACTTATCTTCTTCAGTTGAAATTTCAACTATTTGGTTGAAAATTCGTCTTTTGTGGTTGATTATTAATCTGTTTGGTTAAAAATTCATTTCTATGGTTAAAAAGTTCTGTATTTTGTTCAAAATTATTTTTTGTTGGTAGAAAATTAATTTTCTTGATTGAAAATTGATCGTTTTCGTTAAAAGATTTTTTTGTTTGTTAAAATATAGTTTTCTTATTGAAAATATTTTTTTAATGGTACATTTAACTATTCCATTTTTTTCGTCAAGAATTAATTTTTTTTCATAGAAATTTAATTTTCTTAGTTGAAAATTCAGGTGAAATTTAAACTTTTGTTTAAAATTCGTGCCTTTGGTAGAAAAGTAATCGCATTAGTTGAATATTCATCCTTTTAGTTAAAAATTCATTTATTTGGCTGAAAATTTAACTATTTTGTTGAAAATTCGTTTGTTTTTGTTCGAAATTTATTTTTCCAACTGAAAATTGAACTATTCTATTTTTGATTCAAAATTTATCTTTTTCAGTTCAAAATTCATGTATTTTGTTGAAAAATTGTCTTTTCTGGTAGAAAATTAATCTTTTGGGTTGAAAATTCAACTATTTGTTTAAAAATTAATTTTTTTGTTAAAGATTTATCATTATAGTTAAAAAATTATTTCATTATCTAAAAATGTAACTGTTTCGTTGAAAATTTATTTTATTTGGTACGAAAATTTATTTTTTCATTGAAAATTTAAGTCTTATTCTATTTTTTGTCGGAAATTTATCTTTTTTATAGAAATTTAATGTTATTGATTGAAAATTCATGTATTTGGTTCAAATTTAACTATTCTATTTTAAGTTGACAATTTTTCTATTTTAGGTGAAAAATAAGCTATTTTTGAAAATTCGTGTCTTTCATAGAAAAGTAATCTCATTAGTTGAATCTTCATCTTTTTAGAAAAAATGCATTTATTTGTTTGAAAATTTAACTATTTTGTTGAAAATTCGTTTTTTTTTGTTAATAATTAATTTTTCTAATTCAAAATTTAAAGAAATAAATTAAATTAAAGTTTAAGATTCACGTATTTTATTGCAAATTTGTATTTTTTTGTTAGAAAATACATTTTTTGTGTTAAAAACTCAAGTATTTGGTTAAAGATTCATTTTTTTTGGTTGAAGATTCATCATTTTAGTTAAAAATTCATTTCTTCGGTTGCAAATTAAATTATTTTGCTAAAAATTCGTTTTTTGTTCTTATTAAAAATTAATTTTTTTTTTAAACTGAAATAAAAATTTAGAGCGGTCAGGGAAAATGAAAAATTGGGCAGGAAAAAGTCAGAGAATTTCGAAATTAGGATTTTGTAGCAACCCTGTTTATGAATCTAAAATTGTATCTTAATTTTAAAATATGCTAATAATTTCATATGGTCTCATAATTCCACAGAGTCAAACGAGAATGAAGGACTGATTTCACAACACATTAAAGAATCGATACAAGTAGAAGCTTCTGTTATGCTTTCTCAGCTGGACTTAGATCAAGATTTACTACAGAAATATCTTCCATCACTTACAAAAACACACAAACCCTTTTCAAGAGTTGAATTTTCCGGTGTCGCTTTGGAAGATCTTCAGAAGAACCTCAAATCATGGCTTGAATGGACAAGAAGTTTCACTGATTCAGAGGTTTCTAAATTACTTTTTCTCATAACATCAGTTAAGGGTATCCACATTATTCGAGAAGAAGCACTTGCTGTTCAAGTTCCCGAAAATTGGAACTCTATTTGGGAAGATTTGGCCTTGCCTTGTGTGAACTTTTGGTCTGAATTTTTCCAGCCACTTCTTACCAAAAGGGTGAAAGGTATTTATGATCTTTAATTACCATATGGGTATTTCTCCATATGAAGGTCACTTTTGTTTTCCCGTATAATATCTTCCCGAATATTTATTCAATTGTTTCAAAATTTGGTAACTTTCTTCTTTTTGATAACATTGGCCAAAAGCATAAGAGAGATAGAGATTATTTTAACTGAAAAATATATTAAACAAGCGTTAAAATCGTGAGAAAATTACTTTTCCTTGTTCTTCATTTACAAGTTGCTAAGTTTGAGAAGGATTTTCGAAACCAGGGTTAATAAAATAAAAATTCTGTTACTTTTTAAAAGTATGTATCCAAAACTATTTTTCTTTCATTTAGATTTTTAGTTTATCGTACTTCAATACAATAGAATTTTAAGTTTAAAAGTGTTATATATATTTAAGAGTCTTCAACTTAAAATATTCAAAATTGAAGAATTTTCAATTGTAAATTTTCAAAATTGAACTATTCAAAAAAATTCAAAATTACTTAAAAATTGAATAATTTGCAATTCTAAATATATCTTTGAAATTCGAGAATTTCCCATTGTAACTCTTCAAACCTGTAGAACTTTGAATTGTAATTTTTTTTAATTTAAGGCTTGGAGAGTTTTTTATTTTGAAAATTTACACTTAAATAATATACAAGTTTTAAGTTTTAGAATTAAACATTCTGTGATTATGATGACATTAGAAATTTCTTAAATTTGAAAGATTTAGAATCGACGTCTTGACTTTCGATTTTAAAAATCATCAAAACTTAAGAACTTTTATTTATATATCTTTGAAATTGAAGAGTTGTCAATTTTAAATATGAAAAATTAAAAAAATTTTAATCACAAATAATTTAAATTGAAAATCGTTAAAATTGAAGATTTTTCATTTTTAATTCTTGAAAATTGTAGAATTTTGAATTTTAGATCTTTAAAATTTAAGAGTTATTAATTTCGAAAACTTACAATTAAAAATTATTAAGTTTGACCATTATCAATTTTGTAATTTTGATAATTTACATTTGAAATTTCTTTAATTTGTAAGATTTAGAAATTTAAGAATTTTCATTTAAACATCTTTAAAATTGAATAAATTTAAATTTTCACAATTGAGTCTATTCTAAAATTTTTAATCTCGAAAATTTAACTATTTAAAAAAAAAATCAAAATTGCATCGTTTTCTGTTATACAAATTAAATATTGAAAAATCTTCAATCGCAAATATTCAAAATTAAAGAATTTTCCATTTTAGGTCTTCAAAATTGTACTACATATTCTAATAAAACAGTCAAAATTACATAATTTTAAACTGTAAACGGTCCAAATTAATGAATCTTCAATTGTAAATCTTTAAAATTGAAGAATTTTAAATTGCAAATTGTTAAAATTGAAGTTTCAATTGTAAATCTTTAAAAGTGAACTATTCCAAAAAACTGTTCAAAATTACATACTATCTTTAAAGTATAAATCATAAAAATTGGATTATTTTCAAAATTCACGATTTTTCAATTTTAACTCTTACAAATTTTAGCACTTTGAATTGTAAAGCTATGAAATTTGAAGTGTTTTTAATTTTAAAAATTTAGAATAAAAAATTATGCAAGTTTTAAGTTTTACAATTAAAAATTCTGTAATTTTGTTGATTTACATTTGAAATTTCATCAGTTTGGAAGATTTATAATTGAAAACTCTGGACTCTTGGCAAAATTTAAGATTTTTTCTTCATACATCTTTAAATTGAAAAAATTCCAATTTTAAATCTTCATAATTAAATATTTAAAATTTTTGAATTCTATTATAGAAATTAAATATTTAAAAATCTTCAATTGCAGATATTGAAAATGGAAGAATTTGCCATTTTAACTCTTCAAAATTGTACTACATATTCTAATTAAACGTTCAAAATTACATGATTTTAAACTGTAAGCGTTCCAAAATAATGAATCTTCAATTGCAAATCTTAAAAATGGAAGAATTTTTTATCTAAAATTATTTAAAATTAAGGAATTTTCAATCTTAAATCTTCAAAAGTGAACTATTCTAATAAAACGATCAAAATTACATAATTTTAAAAATAATTCGTGAAAATTAGATAATTTTTTAATTTTAACTCTTAAAAATTATTTCAGAACTTTGAATTTTAAATATTTAAAATTGAAAAGTTTTCAATTTTACAAACTTTCAATTAAGAATTATGCAAGTTTTAAGTCTGGCAATTAAAAATGTTGTAAGTTTGATGATTTACATTTGATTTCTGAAAAACGACCGATGAGTTTTTCAAAAAATTGTTTGAAAAACACGAAAGAACTAATTTACAGCTATAGTTCTTCTAGCATCAATAAATAATTTGGATTAAAAAAAACACATATTTCAAAATACTTTTGCAAAAAAATAGTTCCTATCAAAAGTGACTTTAATATGGAGAATCACCCATATCTTATTTTATTGTTATTATTCAAAGTCTTCTTCACCTATACTTAATAAAACTATCTTTTCAAAAAAAGAAATCGTCGCGGACAAATGGAAGGAAAATTTGTCGAACCTAAAAACAAGTATCTCAGACTTGCTCCTGAAAGTTTCCAACGAAAAGTTCGAGTATCCTGAACACGATTTGCGGTGGTTCGTTTGGAAAGATTCTCCAACTGACATTCCCCAGAACCTTTGCAAAAATGTAGGCCTGGACCACAAGAGATCATTATTAATGAAAGCGAAAGGATATTCCCCAAATGTAGTGAAGCTGTGTGAAGATTTCGACAAAAGTCTCTACGTTCTGCTGTCAGATCTCGAACAGTATTTATATGAAACAGAGCAAATATCGACACCCAAAGAAAATTTGCTTGACATCAACATTTCTTTAGTTTCAAATAAATTCAGCGATCGGGAAGAGATTCAGAATGACTTGCAAACTATAAGTGCCGCGATGATCAGCAGTTTAACCAAATTCGTGAAAGAAGATTGTGCCGTTGGTCAACCCAGATTTGGAAAACAAAATATAAATGCCATTGTCACTGCAAGATTCTTACAAGCGCTGACATTACTCTCTCCAAATTTAAACAAGTGCTTCACTCTTTTCAAGACTTCGGGCCTTATTGTCACGAATGTTAAATGGCAGGAGATGTGTGAAGTCTTGAAAGAAGAGAGTATTTTTGTATGGTCCGTATGGGCTCAGACTTACAAAACTACGCTGATTAAGCATCGAGATTGGTACTTGATGAAAGAGGCAGTCAGTGGATTGCGAGTTCATTTGATGATTTCGGAATGGGAAAGAGTTACGATAGAAGAAGAAGCAGAAGAAGGGAAGAGGATAAAGTCTGAAATTCTTGTTCCTTATCAACCCTCAGTTTACTTGCAACAGTATCTTGCAGCGATTTGTAAGGATTTGAATAAGCTTGTGCCACATAGTATTCCAAAGTTAGTATTTTATTTTCTCTTTAAAACCTCTTTAAAACGCTTTGATCAATCAAAATTAAAGGTTTGCGTTTAACCCTTTAAACGTTTAAACTAGTATTCGAATAATTTTTGCGTTTAACAGATTTCACATTTAACCTGCAGAAAAATTCATTCTGTTAAACTTTCCATAGTTTACAACTTTTCTTTTTTATGTAAACTAACTTCACATATTTCAAACTTCGAACATACCTTCCTGAAACTTACAGGAAGCCAAACAATTTTTGAAAAAATAATTCTAATTCTGGATACTATATTTAATTCAATTTGAAACACTCTAAATTCCTAACGTTTCCAGTAAAAGTATTCCACTTTCAATAAAATATGTAGATGAATTTTTAAGAAAATAGTTCAATTTTCAATTTGTGACTAAAAAGATGAATTTTCAACCAAAAAAGTCCAATTTTCCACATAATACCAAATTCAACCAAAAACATTGATTTTCAACCAAGTAATTCAACTTTTAATCAAGTAGTTAAATTATTAACCAAAAAAGATAAATTCCTAAGGAAAATTTAATAGTTGGTATTATAACCAAAAAATATTCTAATTTTAGATCAATAACAGTTGAATTCAACAAAAGCAGAACGCATTTTCAACAAAATAGTTAAATTTGTAACTAAAGAGATCAATTTTCAACTAAAATGATAAATCTTCAACCAAAGAGATTAATTTTCAACAAAGTAGTTCACTTTTCAACGAAAAAAATGATTTTTCAACCAAGAAGATTAATTTTCTGCCAAAAAACTCAAATTTTTCACATAATACGTGAATTTGTAACCATATAGTTACATGTTTAACTAAAAAAGACTATTTCACAACCAGAAAATCAAATAGTTAAATTTTCAATTAAAAAACTTAATTTTTCAACCGAAAAAGAAATTTTCAACAGCATAGTAAAATCCTCAATCAAAACCGATTATATTTAATCAAGCAGTTGCACTTTTTAACCAAAAAAGATGAAATTTCGACCAAAAGAGATGATTTTACAATTAAAAAGAAAAAAAGAATTTTCAGCTAAAAAAGATCAATTTTCTAGCAGGAGTGGAATAGTGAAATTTTCAGTTAAAAAGTTCATTAAAAAAAACGAATTTTCAATCAATTGTTATATTTTCAACGAAGTAGTTAAATTATTAACCAAAAAAGATAAATTCCTAATGAAACATGTAATAATGGGTATTATAACCAAAAAATATTTTAATTTTTGAACAACAACAGTTGAATTCAAGCAAAAAAAGAACGCATTTTCAACAAAATAGTTAAATTTGTAATCAAAGAGACCAATTTTCAATTAAAATGATGAATCTTCAACTAACAAAAAATTAATTTTTAACAAAGTAGTTCAACTTTAAACCAGGTAGTGGAATTTTCAACTAAAAAAATATAAATGTTCACCTAAAAATGGAATAATTAAATCTTCAACCAAAACAAAGAAGGAATTTCCAACACAATAGTTACATTTTTACCCAAAGAGAAGAATTTTCAAATAAAATCATGAATCTTCAACCAAAAAAATCCATAAAAAAGAAAATAGTTAAACATTTGACTAAGTAGTTGAATTTCCAAATAAAAAAGAGCAATTTTGAACCAAAAACGGAATAGTTAAATTTTCAATCAAAAAAATTAACTTTCAACAACAAATTTAATAGTTTACTAAAAAAATTTAATTTGAAATAAGTAACAGTCAAATTCAAGCAAAAAGACGAGTTTTCAACCAAATTGTTCAATTTTCAAAACGAAAATGATAACTTTTCAATAAAATTATTCAATTTTTTTCAAAATAATTAAATTTTCAAACAAAAAGTAGCATTTTTATCCAAAAAGATCAAGTTTCTACCCAAAGAGATGAATTTTCAACAAGAGTTGAATTTTCATCCAAGAAATATTTTTCAGTCAATAAAGAAAAAAAAAGTTAACCAAATTATTAAATTTTCAAGAAAAAAGATAATTTTCAATCAAATAGTTGAATTTTAAACCCAAAAAGACGAATTTCCAACAAAACATTTGAATTTTCAACCAAAAAGTATGTCTTTTTAACAAAATGGTTGCAGTTTCATCAAAATAATTAAATTTGCAACCAAATAATAAAATTTTTAAACAAACAAGATAAAAGTTCTACCACAAAGGGCTGAATTATCAACCAAAAAATATTTTTCAGTCAAGGAAAGAAAAAAATTCCAACTACATTGTTGCATTTTCAACAAAAAAGTTTTATTTTTCAACCAAAGAGTTGAATATAAAACCCAAAAAGACGAATGTTCAACAAAACATTTGAATTTTCAACCAAGAAGTATGTTTTTTTTCAACAAAATTGTTTCATTTTTATCAGAATAATTAAATTTTCAATCAAATAATAAAATTTTCAACCAGAAAAGATGAAATGACAACCAGAAAAATAAAATAGTAGACTATTCAATCAAAAATAATTAGCTTAACGAAAATTACTTTGATTTTGTTGTTGGGCTCTATTAATTCAATTAGCATTTAAATGAAAACACGACCAAAAGAGTAAAAGAGGCGAAGTTCATTTTTAAAACTTTTAAAATATTAGTTTAGAAAACTGAAAAATTTGCTTAGAAAATAAAGCTAATTTTCCACTGCACTTTTTTTATTTTGGACTATACATTTTAGGCCCTTAACTTAATTCAGTTTAAATAAAAAAAAAAGAAGTTGAAAACGATGGAAGCTTTAAAGGAATAAATTATTGGAATTGTTTAAACGTTTAACCGGCCAGGCCCCGATCACTAATAAACATAAATCAATACAATTTTGGATGATTAATTTTCAGGAGTGTCCTGCATCAAATCATAGTTGAAGTTGTCTTGGAAGCCTTCCACTATTATGAGAAAACATCCGAAAGTCCGGATTTGAGACAAAAATTAGCGATTCAAATTCTCTTTGATGTTAAGTACTTAACTTTGCTGATGATACCAAGAGAAAATAAGACGCTAGGCGAAAAATCGACTCTTGTTTGCAATAATGTAGTCTCCAAGATTGATCCTTTTGACTTGGATGTCTTCTATCCATTCATCCATACGAATGTGAAGAAAGCAGTTCAAAGAACTTTGGTAAGACTCAATTATTGATGATTATAGCAGTACATGTACATTCACTTTTCTGGATTTTTTTATTCCTGACATTGTAAATATGAACAATTTAGAAATCCATTATCAAGCAAATATTTAAATACTAAGAGTTTTCCAATTTTTCGAAGCAATAATTAATAATTTCAAACTGAAAGTGTTTGAAACTTTAAAAAAATATATTAACCGATTTTTAATTGAGTTACAGGAAGTTTGCGCGCGCTAAGCGCGCATTCACGCTTTTTTATTTTCATTTCCTAACATAAAAAATATAAACAATTTAAAAATCCAAAATGTTATAAATCAAAAAATAAATTCACCGTCATTTTCACTGTACAAAATGGAAAATTGTTCAATTATAAACCTTTAAAATTTATTTATTAAAAAAAAGTTCATAATGAAGTAATTTTAAATGGGAAGCATTGAATAATATTATTATATATAACTAGCAGTAATTAAGAGCGCGCGAAACCCGCTTTCAGGTTTCTGGATTTTTATTTCATAACGTTAAAATTATATACAATTTAAAAATCCCTTATTAAACTAATTTTTAGATATCAATTAAAAAAAAAATTGGAAACAATAATTAATAATTTCGAATTAATGGCGTTTTTAATTAAAAAAAAAATATATTGTATATATGATCATTTAAAATTCAAAGGAATTTACATTGTATTTTTTCTAATTAAAACCGTTGAAAATTGAAAAACTTTGCATTTAAATAATTTTTAATTCAAAGCGATTAATATTAGCCAGTTTCTGATTAAAAAATAAATTAAAAGTGTCGAAGTAAAACCTTATGAAATGCTAGTATTTTAAATTGTTATTATATTAACAAATTAGAATTTAACATTAAAATGGATTAGACCAATTTTTCTAAGATAAGAAAATAAATTCACCAAAAATTTAATATTTTCAGATTAGAATTTTGAAAATTGGATCATTTAAAATTCAAAGTAATTGAAATTGCATTATTTATAATTAAAAGCGTTCCAAATTGAATAACTTATAATTGAAAACTTTTGAATTTGAATAATTTTAAATTCAAAACGATTAAAATTTGGCAATTTGAAGAAAACTAAATTGAGTCTATCAAAGTCAAAGCTTCTGAAATTCTAGAATTTTAAATTGTTATTAAATAACAAAAAATTTTAAAAATGAAAATTTTCAAAGAAATTGTTCTAAAATAAAAAAAATTGAATTATTCTAAAAAAAAGTTCAAAATAAATCGTAATTCTAAATGGGAAACATTAAGAATGAAAAATTTCTATTCCAGAACGTTGAAACTGAAACGAATCCGCAATACGTTTAAAACTGAAATAAATTTTAGTCGAAAAATATTGTGAATTATTAGGGCTATCAATTTTTGTACAATATTAGCAGTCAAATTCTCAATAAATCTAAAATATTTCAGGGTGGCCTCTAAAATAAAAACAAATTTCTAGTCATTTCACGGTTCTCAAAAAAACCATCTAGGTCATTAGTGAGACTTATATCGTAACGTGGTAACTGTAGTAAAAAAGAATATTTTTCAATTTATATTAAAATACTTATAAATCGTCAAAGTAAATAGTACCTAATCAAAGCCTACTGAGTGATTATTTTTATGAATAAATAATAAAATCTTGATTTTTTTATCCTGAAGGTATTTAAAGAACAAACCTAAGTTTTTCTTCCAGTAAAAAAAGAAAAAAGAACTTTTAATTGAAACTGTCAAATTTATTTTTGACCTCTTTGCTTTTGAAGCAAAAAACTTTAGTTTCAAGGCCTCAACAATTAAACTCTTCAAAAATTGCGTATTCAAAACTATAATTATAAATTGAAATTATAGAACCTTTAAAGTTAAGTTATTCGAAAAATGTTGAAAATTAGATACTTTCTGATTAGAAAGCCTAAAAAATTATTAAATTCAAACTTGAAGCGTTAAAAATTAAACAATTGAAGCAGGGAAAACTAAATTGTGCTAAGTACTCAAATATTTTAAAATAATTTTAACTAAATGACTGAACCTTATTAAAATATTCCACTTTTAACAATTTGACGGTCATTATAGGATTTTAACAAGTATTTAAAAATTGGAGATATTATTATCAAAATTTAAAATTATTGTACTAGTGCCGCAAATGGTCCCTTTTTTCTAAAATATTGTTATTTATTTATTAAGTGAAAAAAATGTATTTCAGATGATTTTCTTAACAATTCATGTACTATTTTTATTTATAATACCAGATAAGGCTTGTAGTATAAAGAATAAAAAAGTTTAAGTTTATAAAGTTTAAAGTTTTTTTTTAATTTTATAAAAAGTTTATAAAACTTGTAGTTATTTATAACTTTAAAAAAACTATCCACCTAGAAACAATACCCGAATTGGGTAGTGTCACGCCTACCCTGAAAGGGAAATGGCTTAATGGTGCTAAATATGTCATTTATAGCTAAACCTATTTATTAAATTACAAACAAATGCAAATAAAAATTTCACGTTTCCAACTCCGGACCCTTGCGTCTCAAATTTTATTTTTAAATCTTACCAATAACAAATTTACAAAAGTTTACTTGACCGATTTCAAAATAAACTATTTAGGATTTAAATAAAACTTTAAAGCTGTAATATTTTTTGGACGAAAAAATATCAAGATTCAATTATTAATTATTGTATCTAAAAAAGAAAAGAAACTATTCTTCATTGTGAGAACGATATTAAACATACAAAAATGAAATGTTTATTTATTAAATAAAATTGTCTTAAATTTGCAACAGTTAACAATTCAATTTTCAAATATTGAAAATTTAACTGTTTTAAATTGAATAAAATTGAATTTTCAACTGTTTAAAATTAAAGAAAATTGAAAATTGAATTTTCAGCCGTTGAAAATTGAAGAAAATTGATAACTGACTATTTAACAGCAGCAAATTCAATTGTTGAAAATTTAATATTCAACTGTTGAAAATTGCAGAAAATTAATAAGTGAATTATCAACAGTGTAAAATGCAACTGTTGAAAATTGAAGAGAATTTTAAATTAGGCATTTTCACTTCATAGTCAGCTAACTTCACTTCGTTAAATGCTGAGGGGAAAACAATGGACCAAATGCATGGGATTTGCTCCATTTTTGCCCAATTTTGTTAATATCTTCGTAAAAGCTAATTTTTTCTATATAAGTGTATTCGAAAAATAGTTTTTATTTTTTAAGAACTATTTAATGATATAATAAAATGTTAATAATTATTATTCATTATGAAGATATTACAAAAATAAAGTTTTGTCCATGCATTTGGTCCATTGTTTTCCCCTCAGCACTCAACGAAGTGAAGTTAGCTGATGGTTGAAGTGAAAATACCTAATTGAATTAATAACTGTTGAAAATTGAAAAAAATTGATAATTGATGTTTCAACAATTGGAAATTCTATTTTTGAAAAAAATAAATAAAAAATTGTATTTTCATCAGTTAAAAATTGAAGAAAATTCATAAATGAATTATCAACAGTAGAAAATTCGACTGTTAACAATTTAAGAGAATTAAAAATTGAATTCTTGACTGTTAAAAATGAAGAGAATTGATAATTGAATTTTCAACAGTTGAAAATTCTATTAAAAAAAAGAAAACTGATAATTGTATTTTCAACTGTTGAAAATTGTAGAAAATTGATAATTGAATTTTCAGCAGTTGAAAATTCTGTTTTTCAAAATTGAAGAAAATTGAATTTCAAACTGTTGAAAATTAAAAATGAATGAAAATTTTAAAAAAATTGTACATTGAATTTTTAACAGTTGAATTTTCTTCAATTTCCAGCTATCGAATTCAACATGAGAATTTAATGAATAAACTTTTCAATCCATAAATCAAAAATTTGGAAAAAGTCGATTTTTCCGAAAACGGGTCGCTACTAGCAAATGTTTTTTTGGCATATTAATAGTCACCCAATGGACCTCAGTACGGAATTTATGAGATTGAAAAAAAATTCCAAAGCAATCAACTCCTTCTAACTATATCCAGTTTGTAAAAATATCTTAAATGTCAGAAGTACACACACAAAAAATTAGTCAATCGTTTGTAAATTGTTCCTCTACCAAGCAGAAACATAAGAGCTTTAATGTAGATAGTATGAGTGAATGAATAGTAGATTATTATACATAATATTATATATATATATATATATATATATATATATATATATATATTTATTGATGATGCGAAAAATAGTTCTGACCATTTTTAATATGTCTCAACATGTTTTTATTTTTAACAATTTTAGCTGATGTTTGGCAACCTGGTGCCTCATTTGGAACAGTTACTTTCTGTATTAGGAGCAAGGACAGATCAGAGTTCTAGTGATAGATCAAAGACCATGAAAGATCCACCAGGAGTTCTTGCTTTGAGCACTGGAGCTCCTTGGTTCCCTCCATTGGCTGTTACCGCTCCTTCAAAAAATTTGCCACTCATTTCAGTACCAATGCCTGATAAGATGCAGGTAATTATATTATGTTATATTTAAATTAATTATATTATATTATATCTATTTATGCCAAATTATTCACTATTTACTTTCTTTATATTTATTGGTTCAACTGAAAATTTTCAAACTAGTGTATAAAGTTTGCTATACCCTTAGATTGACCTCACCTTTGCTTCACGTTAGATGGTAAAACATAGTTGAAGGTGATGCGTGGTAAGAAATAAAGTCGTGTATTTGGATTGACTGCTTGCATGACCTCCGCATGGTTTGTTCAATTTTCTGCCTCTGAACCATATTTTCCGACAGAGAAGAAATTATGAATCTTTGAATAAGGGGCCGTTCAGAAACTACGTCACGCTATTTTCAGCACTTTTTCCACCCCTCCCTTTCTTCGTCACTGAGCATCACACAAAGCTTGATCTCCTCAGAATGATGTCACAAATACGAAGATCCCTCCCCCTTCTAAGTCAAAATTTTTTGCTAGACTTCCTTGGTGGCAAAAATTGTTACAAGGAAGTACAAAACTTTTACAACTGTAATTTTTTGTTAAAAAATGTACTATTTTGTAAAAAAATTTACAAAATTTAACAAAAAATTACAAATCTTTACAAAAAAATAAAAGTTTCACCAAAGTTGAAATATTGGGAAACTTTACTTAAAATTATGCTGCAAATACTGGTAGTTTATTGTACAAATGTACAAATTTAAATAAAAAAGTATACATTTATACAAGCAATAATTTTAGAATCCGCATCAACGTTTCGACTTGTTCTTTACTGTCAATTTTTGTAGGATATGTAATCCTATATAAGTTTCTACAAGGAACGACAATTAAAAAAAAATATCACACTTTTACCGAGAACTTTTGCTATTACAGTAAACTTCCACCTATTTTAACGTGAAACCCGGCCTTGTATCGATGCGCCCCCTGTAAGCAACTTTTTCAACTGTGCATGTACCAAAAAGCGCGGGTTGATTTAAAATCAATAAATACTATCAATAATAATACAGATAAATACACCCGACTCTCAGTGTAGTAACTCGCGGTTTAGTAATTCCTAGAACTCCTGGCCCACTCAGTTTTTCAGCTCAAGGAGCGAGAGACGTTTGCAACTCTTGCCTGAAAACCACCAGCAGCGTAGTGGAAAGTGGGTACTCATTCGAGTATATGTATTTTCTCAGTCATGTTGCATTCTTTTGTCGATTGACGACCTTTTAGTTTCACGAAATAAGAGCAGCTATCCGAAAATTGACGTTAGAGTACCCGATCTGATACACTAACGTAAAATTTTGGATATTTTATTTTCTTTAGTGACACTGAACGGTCGTCAATCGACAAAAGAATGGAACATGACTGAGAAAATACATTCTATACTTGAGAAATATTACTATTCGTATATTTCTGACTTACTTTAACGTTTAGAATATTTTCTCGAAAAATTCGGATGAAGTATTCCCATGACGTCATGCTAAAATACTAAATTCAAACTAACGAGGGCTTCCCGTGCTTCGGGCTTATCTTTTTAATTGGTTAGCCACTGACGCGGAGGAGAGCGTACAGGGACCGCGGTGGGAGGTGACGGAACTCGGCAACTTAAAATAAGCGTGTATTGGGGATTTAGAATAGGTGAACTTTCGAATAGGCCATCTTTAAAATCGGCGGAAGTATACTGTATAATAAATCACAGATCAAGCAGCAATTTCAGTTATGCAAAATTTTTTTTACTTTTAAATTTGACCTAGATATCCACATCTATTAAACGTAGTTTTAAATTAGAGATACTATTTATTTTTGAAAATAATTTTATTTAAATTAATTTAGATAGGGAAGTGCATTTTACTGAAAAAAATCTTATTTAAAAATATGTATAAGTTTATTTTGCAAGATATTGACATTTAGTGACACAGTCATCACTTTTGCATCAATAATAAAAGCGATGGATTTTATTGATTATATCAATTGTTAGAAACGCACCTAACTTCAGTTCCGTATCCGATCAAGAGTGGTTATCTTTAAAATAATATCAAACTTATTAAAAGTACAAAATTTTGAAGATTTAGAAATAAAATGTTGTAGCTTTTTATGGATGGAGATAAAATTTTAACAAAGTAGTAGAATTTTTAACCAAATAGTTGGATTTTCAACCAAATAGTTAAATTTTCAACAACAAAGTTAATTTTCAACCAAGAAAGATGAATTTAAAAAAATTAGTTTTTAACCAAATGATCGAATTTTCAAACAAAAATGATTGAAATTCAATCAAAAACTGTTACATTTTCAACCAAATAGTTGAATTCTCAATCCAAAAGGACGAATTTTCTATCCAAGAAGAGAAAAGGGGAAGTTTCTTGAAAACAGTGAAAAAAGAGGAATTATTCCAAAAAGGGGAAAAGAGGGGAATAGGGAAAAGAGTGTGAAATCGGTACTCAGATGCTTTACTTGTAAAATAAAATCCTTAATTTTCATTTTTTGAAGCATTTGAGAAAATTGTTATTCACATTAATATTTTCCATGCGTGATGTCACATTTTGTTCCCCCTCCATCCCTGGCATTGTGACGTAGGTTTTGAACAGTCCTTAAGAGGCAGAAGAGTAAGATAGCAAACATTTTTTTAGCAGTTTAATAATTTGATATTTTAAAAAATTGTTTTTGAGAGATTGTAGTTTTACTAACGAGCGTTTGACACTCAGACTGTCCTAATATGTATAATGATTCAGGATTATGTGCTAGATTTACACGACCTTTTGTCTAGTAAATTATTTATTGTTTTGTTTTCAAAAATAGAAAAAGAAGACTTCTACTAAGGAGCACGCTCGGAACGATTCTACTGGAGCGGCTATAAAATCTGGAGCAGCTGCATTTTTCGGTGCTATGGGGTCTGACTGGTTCAGTACAAGTTGATTTGTTCATATTTATGTTTATTATTGTTTTATAGAAATTGTAAATTTCTGCAATTATTATTGCAATCATTTATATGTACGTTTGTAAAATAAGATCTTTTAATATACAAGTTTCATTGGTTTCGATATTAAATAAAGTGTTTAGTATAATATTTTATTATGGTGGTCACAATTTTAATATTGCAGCAATAGTCTTAAGTTATTGCACATTGTCACTATTTATTTAATTTGTAACTTATTTAAAGGGCACATAACTTTTTTAATCGATGTATATTGGTTATTACAATGATCAGAGTTTCATTTCTTAACGTTTTAAATTTATAATAATATATAATAATATCATTATTAATTATTATTATTAATTTATATAATAATAATTTTTTATTTGAAATTTGAAATTTTTTAATTTTCACATAGTGGTGTTTTTCTTAAAGTTGTTTTTTTCTTAACTTATCATATCCAGTAAGCTAATAGGACAATCGCTGTAAACATCTGCACAATTCTTCACAAATTCTGCTTCCTTTATCTCGATTGGTAAATTTTCATCTTGCGATGCAGAGGGTCTGAAAGAAAAAAAATACTTCTATTTATTTTCGATTATTTAGAATCTCCTAATAACTATCCAGCGTATATACTAACCGGAAAAACCGGGAAATAGGCGGGAATTGAAATAAAACAGGAAATTATCCGGGAATACAAACTGGAGCCGGGAATCATGTTTAAAGTTTTACAAAATGGGATATCTTTTATGAATCGTGATTCAGCTTGTTTATCTATTAATAAAGATTACAAATTTTCCGCACCATCAATTTTATAAATTAAAATGTCTAAGTAAGTGATTTTATTTCATGATAAAATTTATTTCCAAATATTTCTAAACATTATTGATGAAAGAGAACATTATAATTGTAAATGAGTTTCAAATATAGTGGAAAATAATTATGTTCTTAACATTTTGCTATCACAGTATAATTTGAAAACTTTTTCACACTTTAAAGAGACGAGGAAAATGAAATTATGATGAAAAAATTATAATATCTCAATTTTAGAAAAAATTGGTGTACGTTTTAGAGATATTTAGAAGTTTTCATAAGTTAAAAAAATAATTGAAAACTTGAAAAGATTTACAAAAATCTAAAACAAAAAGTAGGTTTTTGAAGATTTCGGAGAAAAACTTTAGAAGTTTCTTAAGAATTTTGAAAGGTTTGAAGAGAATAAAAAAATTGTCCAAGAGTTCTGGGAAAATTTCGAATAGTTTTTTATTTTGACAAATTAATGTCAAGAGAATATTCGAAAACACTTAAAAAGATTTCCAGAATTGTCAAAAAATAATCCGTAATATTTTATGGCAATTTTTTTTATTGTGCAGGATTTTAAAAAAAAATTTTAGGAAAAATTCGAAAAGTTTTAAAATGTATTTAGGAGGTTTATAAGTTTGTGCAGATTTTTTTCAATTAAAAAATTTAATTAAAAATTAAAAAACAATATGTCTATCCTTGAAGATTTAGAAAAAAATTTAAAAGCATTTTAAGAAAACCGGGATAAAGCAGGGAGAAAAATATTACTCCGGGAGGTTTCCCGCATTTCATAATTCGCGCGTTTTGTAAGTTTTTAATGACTGATTTTTTTGGATAGAAATCACATTTTTGAGTAAAAAAAATCTATCCAGTCGTTTTGAATTTGAATTCATACTAAATTATGATACTTATTAATAATATATTTATCAACTTTAAAATTTCTATAATTTTCATTTAAAATTATGGGTTTGAATGAGCAATTGAAACTAAATTTTTTCCTTCAATTAATTTTTAGATTAATTTTGATAGATTTTGGATTTTAAATTTCACAATATTTTAGTTTCAAAATCAAATATTCAAAATGTCAGAACAATTTCGCAATTATTAAATATTTCCAAAATTCATATTGAAAGCCTTGATAGTCAGTTTTGAATTAATTCATTTTAAATGTAAATATAAAGCAATACTGAATTGAAAAGCTTGAAATTGTACGATTTCAACAATTGGAATCATATTACAGCAATCTTGTTTTGTGTTATTTTTAAAATTTTTAATATAGTATCTTAAAATTGTCCGATTTTCAGTTAAGGATTTAAACAAATAAATCATTTCAAATTGAAAAATATTTGATTGGAAAATTTCAAGAATGTATAATAATTCTAAAGGAAGATTTGAAATTAAAAAATTAAAAATTGAGTTTAAAATAAAAAAATATATAAATTAAACTATCTGCAATTGATACATAGGTTTTAATTTTGAAATTAAAATTTTAAAGTTATTATTTTTTTAACGATTTGAATTTACTTCAAATAATTGAAATTTTTAAGGGTTTGAGTATAAAAAAGTGTTAATATCACAATTTTTGGTCATTTCAATTTTTTTCAGAGTAGACATTTTTTCACTTTTAGTGTTTCCCATTTAAAATTAATATTTGTTTTTAACGTTTTTTAAAAATAATTTAATTCATTTTTTGATTTTAGAAAAGCTTGTCTTATCCGCTTTAATGTTAAATTATGATTTTGTCATGCAATAACAATTTGAAATTCTACAATTTCAGAAGCTTTGAATTTGAAAGATTCAATTTAATTTTAAATTCAAAATTGTCAAATTTTAATTGCTTTGAATTTAAAATGATTCAAATTCAAAACTTTACAATTTTTAATTAGTTATTTTGAACGCTTTTGATTATAAATAATACAATTTCAATTCCTCTGAATTTTAAATGAAAAAATAAAATAATTCAATTTCGTGATTCTTCAATTAAAAAAAGTGTTTAATTTTTGGTACTTCGACTTACAAATTGCACAATATTATTCAACTCCTTTTTCTAATTAAATTGTGCAAAATTGTTCACTATATATATTTTTAAATTTCAGACGCTTTCAATTCGAAATTATTAATTATTGTCTCAAAAATGTTTAAAACATAATATTTAAAAATTGGTTCAATAATGGATTTTTAAATTTTTTCTAAACCTGGAGAAATCACGAATATTTACCGGTAGAACCGGGAGAAAGCCGGGAGACAAAAATTTAAAAACTAGTAGCCACCCTGATAACAAAAGTTTCTTAAGATTCACGGGAAAATTTCAAACAATTTTCTATTTTGTAAAATGAATTCTAAGAAAAAATTGAAAAATATTTCAAAACATTTCATGCGATTTCCTAAAATTTCCGCAAAGAATATAAAACATTTTAAAGCAAAATGTTTTAATTTCACAAAATTACATTTTATTTTAAAATTCGAGTAACTTGAAGATAATTAAGACATCGAAATTGTCTTATATTTCCCATATTATGCGTAACAAATTTTTTAGAATAATTATAACTGGAGAGGGCCACTATCGTGTGCCGAAATGTCTGAATTTATTGTGCTTCTAACAAGAGGAGATTTGATATTTACCACCGGGAAAAAACCGGGAAAAACCTGGAAATAACCGGAAATTGGTGGCCGCAAATTAGCATAGATACTATAGTGGTCCACATTTTTTTCCTTCAAATTTGCATGCATATCGCCTCTAAATATGTTTGGATCCACAAAAAAATAAATGTTTTTTTTTCAAATGATGTCTAGAGGTTCCCCATGAACTTTAACACGTATTTCCCATAAGAAAAAAGACGTTTTTGTGAACTTTATTGAGAATCGTCAATATTAGGTAAATTGAACGAATGAATAATTACTTTGTGAATATCATCTAGTATGTTTTATAGGGTCCCAGAAAAACCCCATACGTGAAAAATTTGGTTTTACGAGTTTTTGAAAAATTATTATAGAATTTTAAACCAAAAATGACGAATTTTCAGAATGATAATTGAATTTTCAAGTAAAAAATCTTTTAAGCCACAATAAAATTAAATTTCTATAAAACAGTTGAATTTTCAATCCACAAATATGAATTTTCAACAACGAAAGTTAATTTTCAACCAAACAGTTTATTTTATTTATGTTTTTTTTTTCTGAAAAAATATGTTCTCCTTTCGCTCCGCTGGGAATCGAACCACAGAGCATCCGATTGTCGGTGGCCTACTTTCCCATTAAGCTACTAGAGAGATCGAGAAAAGAAAGTTTTTATAGAAAATACACGCATTATTTTCCTAGGCGGTACAAGTTAAATTTTTCAAGGAATCTGTATTATCATCAGAGAATA
>CAKNYM010053539.1:397635-442293 GCA_932195095.1 Andricus curvator | reverse complement strand
GGTACAAGTTAAATTTTTCAAGGAATCTGTATTATCATCAGAGAATAACAGAAATTTTTAACGTCTTTTCAGACTACATGGAGATATGAATTACAATTTATTTTAAGTAATTTTTTTTTTTCTGTAAAAAGATCTCCTTCATCGCCGCTGGGAATCAAACCACAGAACTTCCGAACTTTCTGATTGATTAAAAAAAATGTTCAACCAGAGATCTTCAACTAATAAAATGAATTTTTAACAAATTAGTTCAATTTTCAATATCAGGTAAATCGAGTTGAAACTCAACATTTCTCTCATTTTTGGCGCTAATTAAGATTTTTTTGCAGTTTCTTTTTAATACAATTTGTTTTCAATACACAAGATGGTACTTTCTATTGATAATTAGATGTTTAAATAAATTGTTAACAATGTATTATTTTTTATAGAATTTTTCTCTTATAATAGAGTGAGAAAGTAGCGGTTTTTTCCAAACTTTCCAACTTATTTTCAAATTTTCAATTATAGCGAGGCAATAATCAATTAAATTTAACAGAAATAATGGCTTAAACCTTTTGCAATTATTATTATTTATATTAATATTCTCTTAGAATAATGCTAGAAAGTTGCAGTTTTTTCTACATTTTCCACTTTTTGTATTATTTTTAATAATATTCTGTTTGAATAATGCTACAAAGTTGCGGTTTTTTTTCTGAAATATTCAACTATTATGTTTATTAAATTGCATTAACTTTTACTATTACCTCACTTTAAGTGAAGAGCGGACCTAAAGTTGAACATTTCAGAAAAAAACAGCAACTTTCTAGCATTATCCGAAGAAAATATAATTTAAGAAGAAATTGTTCAGACAATTATTTTTGTTAACTTGAATTAATTATTACCTCAATATAATTGACAAGTGGAATATTTGAGAAAAAACTGAAACTTTCTAGCATTATTCTAAGAAAATATTATTATAAATAATAACAAATGGTTTAAATAATTATTTCTGTTAAATGAAATTAATTATTGCCTCGCTCTTACTAAAAAGTTGCAAATAATCTGAAAAACTCGGAAAAAACTGCGACTTTCTAATTCTATTCTAAGACAAAATTGCTAAAAAAACAATAAATTGTCTTCAAAATGTATATAAACATATGATTATCAGTAAAAGGTAGTATTTCTTGTATTAGAAACAATTTGTATAAAAAGAACCATAAAAAATTATAATTAGCGCCAAAAACTCGCAAAAACCCGTTTTTCAGTTATGGTTTTTTTGACCCTATAAAACATACTTATGGGGTTGATATTTAAAAAGTATTTATTCATTCGTATTCTATAATCTGTATTCTATTTCCTATGGGAAATACGTGCTAAACTTTATGGGACTTGCAGGACATCTTAATATCATTTTTTTAAAACGCATTGATGTTTTTGTGGATTCTAACAAATTTTAGGGATTTGCATTAAAATTCGAAAAGAAATTTCCAATGAATTTTCGGACCACGCTAATAGACACCCTGTTATAGCGCTGCTTTTATATCAGAAATTATTTAGAAAGATATTAATAATAACAGAGATTGAAAAGAGGAAACCATAGACAAATAATTGTCCATTGTTTCTGATTGAAAGATAAATGCAAGCATAAAATTAGTTCTCTGTTCTCAAACACAACAGGGCTAAATTTGTTTCTCTGATGAAAAATAAGCAATCAGTGAACATTTAAATGAGATCTCTAGTTTGTAAATAACATTTTCGAAGCATAATTAGACAGAATTGATTGTTAAATTTAAACCAACAGGGTCAGTATTTCACAAATTCATTGTCTTTGAATTCAAACCGTAACAAACTGTTTGGAATGTTTTAAAATAAAAAAGAATTCGATTAAATATTTCTACGGACTCAACAAATTTCAATTAAGAGGCTTTAGATTAAGATCCAGGTTCTTAATTAATGTTTTATAAAAGACGTAGATATATACTCACGTAAAAAGTATTTGTAGAATGTCCCCGATTAAACCGTTTTCGATTAAGGGAATTTCTGCAGCCTCACAAATGGTGCGCAGTAGACAAGATCTTGCCGGATATCCTGCACTGAAATTAAAATTATTCTTAATCTCCTCAAATTGAAAAATGTGTTTTCATCATAGTTTCAATAATTAATTATGAAAATTATAACCTTTTCAATTTATTTTCCAGGATATTATAAGCGAATCGTCTGTCAATACTTCTCTTTTGATAATATTCTTCGAAATAACTGGAATTTTTATCGCCTGGCAGTACATAATTTGCTTCAAAGTAATTGGAAACGGAAATCGATTTATCCGGTATGTCTATTGGTATTGCAATAGCAAAAAATATCTGAAAAATAATAAATATAAAAAAAATATCTACATTGAATGGAAAAAAGTATTTCAGATCAACATAAAACATCTTATTCATATTCAAATTGCTTACAATGAGTGTAAAAATAATAATTTGCAAGATTAAGAAATACGTACTTATTTTATAATTATCTCTATATTTAATGAGAAGCTTTCGATAGCAAGCATTTACGATATTTTGAAAGTCAAAACAACAATTAGATCTGCCTCTAGAGGCTTAAAATAAGAAAATTAAAATTTAATTATTATTATTTTTAATAAAAGATTCAATTGAACAAATTGAAAGAATGAAATTCTGATTTTATGGATTTTTTGACGCTCTTAGCTTGTATATAATATTTACTGAAGAGGACAGGGATTCAATATTATTTCAAAGATTTCGAGCGATTAAAATTTTTTTTTTTAATTTACTGGGATTTCGAACACCTTAAAAGGATTAAAGGATTTGAAAGGCTGTAGGGTATTTTTAATGATCCCAAGGATATTCACAAAATGTCAAAGGATTTCAATATATACATAAAATTTTTAAAAATTCTATAATATTTCTATAAATCTTAAATAATTTCACAAGAATTAATGGTTTTCGTAGGATGTCAAAGATTTGAAGCAATTTTCAAACATTTCAGGGGATTTCACAGGATTTCAAAAATTCCATGTGACTTAAAAAAATGTCCTTCAATTTTGGAATATTTGGGAGGATTTCATATAAAATTAGGTTTCTGGAAAAACAGCTTTCTATGATTTTAAAAATTGAAATTATATTATTAGTCATGTCTTACGAAAGAAAAAACATAATTTTTTTATGGAAAAAGTTTACAACTTACAAAAAAATTAATTGTAACAATAATTTTTTCAATTGAAATTTTTCGTATTGTCGCTTTTTACCAATTTTGTATTAATGATTGAATTTTAATGAATCATGGCTTATTTTTTAGAAGAAAACATTTCGTATAACTCAACTGTTTCCAATTTTAAAAATAATTAAATTATCTTAAAAATTAGTTATTTGTTTAAAAAATGTTTTCTTTACAAAAATTGTTTAAACCATTTTCCCCATAGTAGAATTTATTATCAGATTTGAAACAGTAGAGTTTTAGATAATCTTCTCTCTGGAAAAATAAGCGATCAATTATTAAAATTCTCCTTTTTTTCAAAATTGGTATGAGGTGTTAGTAAGAATAAATTCAAGTGCAAAAAATGTTTTTTGTAAGTTTTACAATTTTTCTAGAAAATTTCCAACATTTTCAAATTGTTCAAAGGATTTTTAATGAAGTTTAATGGGCTTTATAAGATTTCCGAGGATTTCCATAATTTTACGAGATTTTAAAGGCTCTCAGTAAGGCATTTTAATTCATTTCCCAGAATATCAAAGACTTTGAAACGTTTTTAAAGGATTTGGAATAATTTAGTATATTTTAGAAAATTCCAAGAAATTTGCAATGGCCTTGCATTGTATTGTAGCATGACGTCATGGTCATGCTAGGATATGTGGAAATGTCAGGATGGTTAGCATAGTTGGTACATCTTGACATGGGAATGCATACGCTTTTTTGGAGAAAATATTCTAAATGTAAAAGTAAGTTATAAAGGTCTGAATAGTAATATTTTTCAAGTGTAAAATGCATTTGCGCAATTCTGTTTCATCCTTTTATCGGATGAAGACCTTTCAGTTTTACGAAATACAATGCACTATCTGACCTTTAAGGTTAGTGCATCCGGTCTCATACACCAACCTGAAATTTAGGATATTTCTATTTTATTTTGTGACACTGAAAGGTCGTCAATCGACAGAAGAATGGAACATGACTGAGAAATAGATTTTACACTTCACAAATATTACGATTCGTATATTAATGACTTTTACGTTTAGAATATTTTCTCCAAAAAATTACCTGCACTTCCATAACGTTATGCTAAAATACTCAATTAAAACGAACAAAGGCTTCCTGCTCTTCGGGCCTCTTTTTAATTGGTCAGCCACTGATGCGTGCGTGACCGTACATCCCGTACAGGGACCGTGGGACTTTAAATAGGCGAGACTTCAATGTATTTGAAATATTGTTATTAGTCCACCGATTTAAAATCCTCATAGAATTTTGGAAATTCTGTGAAATCACGCAGAATAAAACTGGAGGTTCCTTCTCATTGAAGTTATAATTTTATATGGGGAAATCACAAACAACGTGGCGCCATCTATGAGGGTTCATCTTTGTTACAGCTCCCTTCCACAAATCGTTTCTAATAGAAACTCCAATTTTTTTATGTGCATTACATTTTCATTAATATATTAAAATCCCTTGAAATTCTTAAAATATTAAATCCCAGTCCGCTTCTGCAAATATGATGTACAAACTAAGAGCGTGAAAAAATCAATAAACAAGAATTTTATTTCGGTAGTTATTTATAAAAAGAAGTTAGTGAAGAATGGGGTCGAAGTGGCTGAGATGAGGAATGTAAAAAGAAGAAGAAGGAAGTGAAAAAGAAATCAAGAAAATGTAGAAAAGAGAAAAGTAGTGGAGAAGAATATAGGAGAAAAAATAAGGAGTTTACTGAGATGTGTGATAAAAAAAAAGAGGAGAAAAATAAAAGGTTTGTCGAAGAGGCGGAGAAGGCTGGGACGGAAGAAGATGAGGTTTGGAAGGTAGTCAATAAAGAGATAAAAGAAGAAAAAGAGTAAACCAGGATATTGAGGTGGTTGAATGGAAAAAGTAGTTTATGGATTTGCTACGACGAGTAAAGCAGAAAGTTAGGAAAGAAGGACAATATGGTAGGGAAAGAGATGAGGTAGGTGACACAACAAGGGAAGAAATAGTCAAGGTGTAGTAGTGTAATAGTGTAGATGAGATTCCAAATGAAGTCTGGAAATATGGGGTGGGGGGGGCTAAAGAAATGGGCATGGATGATGTGCAATAGACTATAGAGTAAGGAGAGGAGAGGGGTGGCCAGATTTATGGAATAAAGGAGTGGTAGTACCGAATACCGATCAAGAAAAACGGCAAAGAGGAAGAGGTGAAAGATTACAGGGGAGTGACACTTATGCTAAATTTTCATCAGTTATATGCAACTGTTTTATCTGAGAGGTTATAGAAAGAAGTTGAGAAAAGAAAGATAGTGTTATCGAATCAGACAAGGTTTAGGAAAGGAATGGGAGTGATGGTCAACATATATGTTCTGAATTATCTGATAAATAAAAGGATTAAATAGGAGAAAGGAGGAATGATATTCATGTTCGTGGACTTAAACGCGGCATTTGACTCTTTGGACCCAGTCGAGATAGAAAAACCAGCAGGGTAAAGGCAGCAGAATAAGTAGAAAACAGTTTCTGGGTGGTGAAAAGAGTAAGATAATAAGGTTGTCCTCTGAGTCCACTTCTATTTAATCTGTTAATCGCAGTCTTAGAAGAAGAAATGAAGAACAAATGATAGGGAGGAGTTAGCGTGGGAAAAGAAAAGATATGTACACGTTCATACGTGGACGATATAGTGCTGTTGGTAGAGGATGAAGAAGGGTTGACGGGTTTACTTACAGGATTAGAGAAATACTTAGATGGGAAGAAGTTGAACTCAAATGTAGAAAAGACAAAGATAATGAGGTTTAGAAAAGGAGGGGAAAGAAAAAAAGAAAATTAAGGGAGATGGGAGGGAATAAAGCTAGAAGAAGTGAAGGAGTTTAAGAGGATAAAAACGGCAGGTGTGATAAAACAGATATGGGGAATAAGAAAAAGAAGGTTCAAAAAGATTATGGAAGGAGAATGTGGTGCACGCTAGGATTAGACTGGAGAACGCCTGGATATATGGTGAGAGAAGAAGCCCAAATGGATAAAGTTTGAGATGAAACTAACGGAGAAAAAGGGAGGGGAATTAGCGGGAAAGTGGTTTGAGGAGGTTGAAGAAAGGAGAGGGAGGGCGATAGAATTAATGAGATGGGAAAAAGAAAGAAGGGAGTTCTTTAGGACTAGGGATATAGGAGAGTGGACTGGAGTAAACTATGAAGAATTGAAAAAAAGAGACAGGGAAAGAGAATTAATAGAGAGATGTGGATGATTGAAGAATTAAACTATAATCAATTGTATAGGATGATAAAAAAGAAGTACTACCAAAGTATTTATAAAAGGGATGGGAGAGAGAAGATGGGCCAGAATGGGATGATTCAGATTGAGAAACGAAGTAAGGGAAGGGATGTATTGGGAGAAGAAAGAGGTCAGAAAGTGCAGAATCTGCGAATGGAAAGAAAAAACATGGGAGCATGTATGGGATGGATGTAGGAGAGGAATAGAAGATAAAGAAAGCTGGCAAGAGAATATGGTAAAGATTTTAGGGCAGGATGGGTTGGGTGAGGAGTGAATGAAAGAATTGGAGGGGGCTAGAGGAGCCAATGACAAAAGAATGAAAGAGTGAATGTGAAAAATGGGCAGTTTGAGATAGAAGAGAAGTGAAAGAAAAAGGAAACGGAAGTCGCTTAGAAGCGTAAAAATTTGTAAGTAATGGTTCTGTAATATTATAAGTAGATTAAGATTCCGATCGAATTATTCCAACTTTTTGATTTACACTTATATGTATATTATGTACACGGAAAAAATGTATCCGTAAAAAAGTCACGAACTAGTAGCTAGGTCTCGGATATGAGAAAAATTCATCGGATATTTATGTATTTTCGTAAATAACCTGCGAACTTTGAGAAAGATTGGTGAACTCGATGTGAAAATTCTAAAACGGTTCATCACTTTTTTTTTTACGTGAATAATTACAAAAATATTACGAGTGATTGGGAAAAGATTCTCAGAGCACTCACGAGCTTGCCCGACAAATCTGGGAACTCGAAACTAATTTCGCCTGTACGTGGCCCACACACACACTCTCCCAAACGCACCGTGCGTGTGTGCGCTCGTATGTGTGCCTCGAGCTCGTCGGATGAGTGGCTAGAAGTTTTATAATACCTATTTTGTTTGGCGTTGATGGCGGCGCGTGTTTACGCACTCCTGGTTTATGTTTAGAAACTTGTGAGTCAGCAGTCTTTGAGGGTTCGAATCTTCTGAGTTGCGAATTTATAAATTAATATAAAATTAAATCGCACAAATAAAATTTTTCCTCTTTATATTTCAGTCTGAAATTTTCAGGAACTATTCGTAGGAAATTCGAACTGTTCGTAAGAAACTTCGAAATTTATCCATATATTTCTCATAGAATTAAGGATGTAATGTTTCATTTTTTTATCTCGCATCCGAGACCTAGCTACAAGTTCGTGACTTCTTCACGGATAAATTTTTTCCGTGTATATAAAAAAGAATTTTCAAGACATTTAAACAAAATGTAAGGCGAGAGTGAATTATGGCATTAATTTAGGGTGGTTCGGAAGGGTGCATTTGAGACCTATTAGGAGATCGTGAATGATTGATTTAGTACCCCCATTCCGCTACCCTCGGGAAATCCAATGGATCGAATTTGCCTCGCCACAGCGGAAGAGATGTTCTTTACTTTCACTTGGAGGGATAAGCATAAAAGACTCCAGAAAATGAAGAAATGCAGTTGAGATCGACGTCTGAAATCCGAGAAGCAATTTCTTGTCAGTACCGCTTTTTAAGACTGCTGTAAATTAAATAAATCTTCCAGGAAATCGAACGATATCTAATCTGATTTTTTATGGGTGATTCTCTATATCAGGATCAGTTTTGATAGGAACCATTTTTTTGGCAAAAGTATTTTAAAAACATGTGTATTTTTTATCCAAACTATTTATTGGTGCTAGAATAAGCAATTTTGAAAGTATTTGAGATTAAAAATATTCCTTTCATGTTTTTAAAAACAATTTTTTGAAAAATCGAAAAAAAATTTGAAAATGGTCTCAATTTTATAAAATTGGGTATCCTAAGTTTTATGGGGTCGCTTAATTCAAACAAATAGTAATATAGTTTCAAAATTGACCATTTTAAATTGTAAAACATAAAAATTTCATCATTATTCATTCTAAATTTAAAAAATTGAAAACCCTTCACTTAAAAAAATTAAAAATTCGACAACTTTTAAGAGTTAAAATTGAAAATTCTTGAATCTTGAAAATTATCTAATTTTCGCGATTTATATTTCAAAGGTATGTAATTTTCAACGCCTTTTGGAACAGTTCACTTTTTAAGATGTACAATTGAAGATTCATTAATTTTGAATGTATGTAGTTTAAAATTCTGTAATTTTGAACGCTTTATTAGAATATTTAGTGCAGTTTTGAAGATTAAAATGCAACATTTTTCAATTTTAAATATATGTAATTGAAGAATTTTTAATATTTAATTTGTATAATATAAAATAATGCTTCAATTGTGACGATTTGGAATTGAAATGTATTTAATTTTAAAGGTGAATATAAAAAAATTCTTAAATTTTGTGAAGATTCACGAGTTATCAATTCTAAATCTTCCAAATTGAAGAAATTAAAAATGTAAATCATTAAAATTACAGAATCATTAATTGTAAAATACATATTAGAGATACTTAGGTCTAAAATAAATGAAGTAGTGTAATTTTCAAGACTTTTAATCTAAAATTGTTGAATTTTGAAGGCATGAATATTATAATTTTAATTTTTGAATCTCCTGACTTTTACTTAATTAATTATTTAAAATGTTTTAATATTGAGAATTTAAACAAATTTTTCCATGGGGTACAGTTTTTGGTATTAAAAGATATGTAATAAAAAACGTAGAAGAAAATCAACAATCAAAAACAGTCTTTTCATTGACAAACAATACTACGCTAGTCGACAACATAACGTCAAAACTCGTTATATTCTCTGTTTTATCGTATTAACGAAATTAAAACTGTTGTATTTTGAAAAGTTTAAGAGGCTTTACATTTTTCAAACTTGAACGCTTCTAGTTTGTAATATATAAGTTGTAGACATTTTAATTAAAACTTGTACAAAGTGACACTATTCAATCTTAAAAATCATTGTTTATTTTTAAGCCCCTAAAAGTTAATATAATTTAACGTGAAGAAACTTGATCGTTATTCATATATTGTAGAATTTAATAATAATTTTGAATACGAAATTTATATCAAATAAAGATTTCCGTTTTATCTATATAAAATGTGATATAAATAGAAATTAATGTTTATAAAATTTTTTTTTTCCACATATATTCGAGTTACATAAAGGAAAAACGTGTATACATAATTTTTAATTTTGTTTTTGTTTTATTTTATGCTGTAATGGAACGACTTTATTGAAAAAAATTAGTTCACTTTTGGATTCCAACAGAGTTGTAACCATCTGCAGCATATAAATGCAGATTTATTTTTGTAAATAAATGAAAGCTTTGCTAGAGTTGGAATTGATTTATTTAATAAAAATTTTTTTATTCAAATAAGAATCACATAAATATAAATTAAATTGCATGCGGGTCATACTTTTGTATATTAGATAAAATAATTCCAGTAGACTCACCTGTTCATTGCTTCACTGTTAAAGACTCATTGTCCAGTGTTATTAAAGTAGTGCTTACAGGTGCTGTTATTGCGGTGCTTAGAAAATTTAACACTCTCTCGAGAAATAAAAGTGAAGCACTTTTAGCACTTGCAAAAGTGTCTATTACGCGGTACTAATAAAAATCCTTTTTCATGAATGAATTCATAAAATTTATAAATAAAAAATATACTTCATAAATAAACATTATATTGGATAATAAAGAAGGTTTTAAAAATAATTTAGTTTTTTCAATTTTACCTTGAAAATTAAATAAAATATTCGTAAAAATGCGATAATATCCGCGTGCTTTTAAAGTAATATTTTAAAATTGGAGGGGTGGTATTTTATAACTTTTTACTATATTTGATATATTTGAGTTTACACTAAAGTTAAAAAGAAAATTCATTAGTCAAGTCAGATTTAATGTGGAAATGATATTGATTTTTACATTCTCATCCTAATGAAAAGGATTACCTTTTCATTTTTTTTATTTTTATGTCAAATTTGACTCAGTCGGTTTTCTTCAAATCTCCACGTGTTGAGACCCCCTCATTCAGAAAAAACGATTGTTACGAAGGTGTCTGTCTGTCCGTCCGCCTGTCTATCAATCTGTCTGGCTGTAGTAGGCCGTAGGCACGATAAGTTTCGAAAAATTTTTTAGATTGGATTGAGATTTGGAACACTGTTTCAAAGCCTGAAATATAATAACGAGTTCGTTAGCCAGCTATTTTGGATGACAATTCAGAAAGTGAGAGCATTTTCAAAATTTTTGAGACTACTTCTTTTTCAAATATGAAAATTTTATGTACTGATGTTTGTAGTACTCGGAAATTGGAACAATTTATCCCGACGACTTTTTTCGATAAAATAGTATATTGTGCAGTGGGAGAAGTTGGCGATTCTAGATAAGTGTGAAGTTTGCCGCGCGAGCGCAGCGAGCTCGGCAGTCTCACGAGCGAATCGCCGTCTCCCACTAGGCTGAGGTTGAGGAGGTTGTCGAGAGTGGACGAAGTTGTCGATTTCTCAACTGATTGATATCACAGTGGACGAAGTGAGTACTTTTCCCACTAGTGGGCACTTCGACCACTGTGACGTCATCAGTTGAAGAATCAGCAACTTCGTCGTCACGAGACGAGCCTCCGAAGTCGCATTTTCATCGCGGGTGTTGGACAAAGAATATTAGCAGAGTTATAGCATTTTCAAAATCCCAAAAAACAAATGAAAATGAACATTTTAAGCCAAAAAAACGCTGAGTTTTGAAAGCCCTACAAGATTATCGCATGAACTTTTCGAATTTTTTCAAAAATTCAAATTTTGGTCGCACAAAAATAAAAAATTCCATTTTGCGGTGAAACTATGCAAGATACAAAAAAGATGAGAAGACAACAATTGTGCAGCCAAAAAAGATCTACAAGTTTATTATTAATTACTTTTTGATAGGACGCGTAGTTTTTGTTTTATTCGTGAAAAACAACATTAAAAATTGAAAAATAAAATTTTTGGACAAACGACATGAGTTGTGAAAAAAATGAATCAACAGAAGTTCCTCATCCAAAAGAGAGCTACAAATTTGTCATCAGTAATTTTTTGATAAACAGCGTAGTTTTTGTTTTAATTGTGATAACGCTCTTTAAAAGAAGAAAAATTACATTCGCCAACCAAAATATGTTAAATATGAAAAACAATGAGATATAAAAAAAGTGTAAAAAAAATTAAAACTTTTAAAAGATCTACAAAATTGCCTTTTTTAAATAGGAAATTTGTTGTAATTATCCTTGCGTGCAAGGTATTGATCGTTTGTATGAAAAAGATTCTTCTTTTTCATGCTATTATTGGCTTTAGGAGACAGAAATGAAATACTTAGATTTGCTTACAAATCAACAGACCTTTTAACCCAGGTGGGGGTCCTTTTCAGTATTTTATTCTAGAAAAATAATTTTACATGTTATAATATGACATTTTTATACAGGGTATGTTGTTCGGGCCTATATTTTAGAATGTATATTTATATCTCTTTCCGTCTTTGAGTACAATATTGTATTATTATATTGCCAGTCTCTTTTGACCAGCGGTTCTGGTTTCATCTATCGGAAAATGTCTTAAAAAATAAGGAATAAAATTTTACGTTCAAACTATGCAAGATACAAAAATAATGATAAAAAGCAAAATTATTCATATAAAAAAGATCTAAAAAGGACCCCGCATCAAATACATGGTAAAAAAGGTCCGTGTAGAATTTTCAAAGTTTTTGATATTTTTCAGTTTATGCTCTCTTGATCAAGAAATCCTCATGGCGAAAACTCAAATTATGGACAGTTTTTGCGCTACGGCGATTTAAAAGTCAGATTTTAGTACATATTTTTACCTGTGAAGTGGAATATATCACAGACTTTTTTTTCCACCCTTTGCATTGTTCTCGTGTAAGCTTATGTAGAAAAATAATTGCACAGAAAAATAATGCGATTTAATCGCGTTGGAAGTGATAAGCGCTAAGCGTTCAGGCGATGCGCTAAGTGCTAGGAAATTGATTAAAATAAATATTCTTGAACGTGTTATTTAAATAGAAAACACGGGAATTCTAAACAAAAAATATGAATTATCAAACAAAAATGTAATAGTTGGTATTTTAGCCAAAAGAAGATTTTATTTATTTATAACTTGAATTTTATAAGAACAAAAGTATCTCAACTGAGTATGAGATATCATGCTAGATTTTCTATTTTTTCGGCAAATCGTCGACAATTTGCACTTTTTTCGGATCGTAGTTTATCTAAAATAATTACAATTTTCCAATTAATGGTCATCAGTTTCTTATAAATCTTGAAAAATTAATCGTAGCTTCAAAAAAAGGGATAAAATTAAAAAAGTTCTCAAATATAGGGATTGAAAATAAGTACCAGGCAAATTTATAAAATATTGATAAACAAGGCATCTTCTTCTTTATGCATTATTCATTGCAAAAACAGAAATATGAATTTGGTAATTACTCATTTATCATTTCTGCTATAATTATTGTATGTTATACGATAAGGAGGAACGATGCAAAAACCATCTCAGGCGGAATATAATAATTCTACCGTAATAAGGATTTTAGTCACAACAGAAAATATTGACACTAACAACATCAAACTAGTTTTTGCTTGTGAGTAGAGTTCAAATTTGTAAAGCATGGCCAATATCTTCAGTAAGAGGAAATGCTGATATATTCCCCAGTTAATTAATGCGAATTTATGAAAATAATTTGGAGGGATAAATATACAATTTACAGCATTGTTGTTCTAAGGACAAAGATGTATTTCTAAAAAATAGTTTTATTTTTAAACAAAGAAATGAAGTTTGAACTAAAATGATGAATCTTTAAAAAATAAATTGGATTTGGAAGTTTTTGGATTTTAAAAATGTTTTCCAATTCAGTTAAATTCTTTTGAATTTAACTTGTATGAATGTATGTATGTATATTTAATCTCTCCCTTTTACGGGTTTGAGGGCCTCCGCTCACTGTATATATATTTACATTCCATCCTTAACCTGCCTTAACCGCTGCTTATATTCTAATGCTTCGCCTTACTCAAAATAACAATAATCTTAATACTAATAATTCTTAAAGTTTAAGAACGGGCGATATTCCAGGGCTTCCGTTTCCTCTTACTATAAAATACATTTCTTATTTCTTCCAATTTCTTCATCCACGTCAGTCCTTGTCCATTACCATCCAAAATCCATCTCACACACTCATCTACACTCAACTGTCCATCTTCCTCTCCTGTACACCTCTCTAACACATTTGCCCATGACTCCATTTCGTATCCACATACTCTGCATAGATTTTCCTCTTCCTCCATCCAATATCTACAAGCTCTCACTGCTTCTCCCATTCTAAACCGTACGACCCTATTCCATTTGTCTTCCTTTTTTATTTTTTGCAAATATTGTGGTTCCGTTAACCCTTTGACCATCATATACCATCTATTGTACCTCGAATCCACAATCTTTCTCCATCTCTCTTCTCCTTGTCTTACTAATAGCTCTAATTCTATGATCTGCCAATCCAGGACCCCTCCTTTTATATCACAAACCCTCCTCATTTTTTTCCTTTCTTCCTCCCATTTCGAATTTTCCAAATTGCCTCTCGTCTCCTTGTTCCGAACTTCGTCCAAGCATACTTGTGCTATTTTGCTCCCCTCTCCCCTTTTCAACTTCTCTTCAAACCTCAAGGCTCTCTTAATTTGTCTAGTTACCATTTTTTCCCTTCCTGATTCTTCCCTTAACATGTATCCTGGGAAACTCCAACTAACCTTCATTACCCATGTCAGAAATCTCTTATGCATGCTTTCCACTTTCCTATGTTCCTTCCATCCCCAGATCTCCACTCCATAACACAACACCGCCCAAACAAACGCATTAAACAACCAAACCCTCATTCTCCAATCGTCATTGAACCTTCTCTTTCCTATACCCCATACTTGGCCCATTACTTTACTCCCACATTCGATTCTTTTTCTCACCTGCACCTCGTTTCCCCCTCCGGCCTCAAAACCAAAAACCTAAGTAACGAAACTCCTCCAGACTTTCCACTGTTTGTCCGTTCATCTTCCAAACGTAACTTATTTTGGTCTTTCTACTTCTGAAGCACATCACCTTGGTCTTCCCTACGTTCACCGTCAGTTCTTTTGATCCCACATACTCTTCGAAAATACTCATCATTAGGTTCAACCCCTTCTCATCGTCTGCTAACAGAACTACGTCGTCCGCGTATGCTAGAGAGTATAGTTTGCTATTACCCAAAATCGTTCCTTCTTTCCCTTTCTCCTTTAGCTTCTCCTCTAAGTCTGCCAGCAGCGTCTTAAGAGTAGCGGACTCAACGGGCACCCTTGCCTTATACCTCTTCCTGTCCAGAAAACCTCCCCCCTTTTCCCCCCTATCTTCACCCTCATCCTGGTTTCAGTAAAAATTTCTTTTATCCTCTCCACCCACCCTTTCTCTATTCCCCTCTCTTTCATTGCCTGTCATAGCACTTTTCTGTTCACTTAGTCAAAAGCTGCTTTAAAATCTACGAACAGGGCGACTAATTTCCCTCTTTTTCTCCCTAAATTTCTATTGACCAAGTAGTTGAGTACGTAAATGTTATCTATTGTCCCCATCCCTTTTCTAAATCCCGTCTGATTGTGTGGGATACTTTGTTTCTCTTCTATATGACTCTCTAACCTTTTTCTTAGAATTTCTGCGTATATCCCACTGGCATGAGAGTGATCCCTCTGTACTCCTCTACCATCTTGCCCTCTCCTTTTTTGACAAGCGGTACCACGAACACTGTCATCACTGTCACCAACACTCCTCCGGCCACCCTTCTCCTTTCCAGACCTTGTTGCAGATCTTCCACATCTCTTCCCTAACCCCTTCTCCTCCATACTTTATCGCTTCGTTCTCCATACCATCCTCTCCTGTAGTTCTGTAGCCTTGTTTCTTTTTAGTCTATCTATCGCCTCATCCAATTCTTCTCTTGTTATTTCGTTCCCTTCCTCCATTTCACCCTGGATCATCCTTCTATTTTCCCCTTTGATCCTATTTTGTTCTCCCCCTAACCGACCCTTGAAGTAATCCATCCACTCACCCATTTCTATTTCTTCATTCACGCCCTTCCTTCCTCCTCTTTCCCTATTTATTACATTCCAGACCCCACCTTCTTTGATCGCTTTTTCTACTTCTTCCCTGTATTTCTCCTTTCCCCTTTGCTTTTTCCTTTCCAGCATCCTCTCATGTTCTCTTTTTCTCCTGTTGTACTCCGCCTTCTCAATTTCTCCTTTCCTCCATTTTCTTACACAATCTTTCATTCTCTCTTTACTCTCCCTGTATTCCTCGTCCCACCAGCCTCTCTTTCCCTCTTCTCTTTCATCTTTTGTACCTATCTCTTCCCTTACCTTCTCAATCGACCCTCTCAACCTTTCAATTAACGAGTCTACTCCCTCCTCATTTTCATACCTAACATTCTCCTTTTCCATTTGTTGTTTGAACTCTTTTAATTTATCTACCCCCCAGACTCCCATTTTCGTGTTTCTTTCTCCCCCTCTTTCCTTTCTCTCTCTGCCGCGCTCACGGACACCACCTTTCAGTGTAGCTATTACTGGGAAGTGCTCGGACCCTATCACATTCCCCAGATTCATACTACCTGTCATATTCCTCATTCTTTCTTCCGCCAGGATGTAGTATATTACTGTTTCTCCCTTACCTATAAATGTGATCTCTCCTTTCTCATCTCCTTTCATATTGCAATTACATATAAAACATCCTATTTCTCCTATTACGTCTAGTAACCTCCTCCCCTCCCGGTATGTCTCCCTATGTTTGGAGCTCCATATATAGGCCTCCTTTTCTTCAGCCCAAATCCCTCCCCCTTGCTCGCCAGTTCAGGCATTCAAGTCACCTCCTATCAAAACCAATTCTTCCTTCTATCCCTCCATCCACCTCCTCATTACTCTCCAGCCTTCTTCTTCCCCTCTTCTTCTATATACACGAACCACCGCTATTTTTACTTTTCCAATTATAATCCTTTCTACCATTGTTCCATCCTTTTCCTCCCTGTCCTCCTCTGTTCTCCCTTTTATTGCCAATTCTTTTCTCACCCCTGAGACCATACCGCCCATCCCTCTACCTTTAACGTGTTCCTTTCTTGTTTCTTGCATTTTCCACACATAACCTTTAGGTAACATCCTTCTCATCCCCTTCCAGTCCTTCTCATCCGCCCAGGTTTCACTCATCATAATCACATCCCACTTTTCTAACTCCCGCCAAAATCCTTCGTTCTTATTCTTCAAGTCTGACACATTCCAAAAAGCTATTTTCTCGTTTTTCTCTTCCCTTCCCTCACTTTTCTTCCACATTGCCATTTTGAACCCCCTCTTTTTGATCTATTAACTCTTTTGCATCTTCAATTTTTCTACGTTTCTCAACCCATTTCCCTTTTTCCTTATTTCTTCTACTTCTTCGTCCCAGAACCATTCCTCCCCATTTATCCACAATCTATCTCTCCCTGCCCATACCATGCGCTCCTTTTTCCTCTGTTCACATGCCCTCTGCTCTATTTGCCATCTCCTTTTCCTCTCCCTCCATGTCAAATCCTCTTTAATTCTTTCCCTTCTTCCTCTCAATAATTTTTTTTCCTCCATAATTTTCTTTTTCTCCTCCTCACTCCCTACTTTCACTAGAAACATTCCTTCTTTTCCTTCTTTCGTCCATCCTATTCTCTTAGCTCCTTCTACCCTTACCTGAACTCCAATATCTCTCATAAGATTTTTGATTTCCGCTTCCCCTGTTTCACTCTCCACTGTCAATCCCTTAACTACTATGTTATTTTTTCTCTTCGCCCTTTCTTCCCCTTCGAGTCTTCTTTCAATCTCACTCAGTCTTTTCTTCAATCTTTCATTCTCATTTTGCAAGTTATCACTCCCTTTTACTATTTCCGCACTCTCTGTTTCCTTCCCCATATGCTCATTTCTGATTTCTAAGTTGCTTACCCGTTCTTCCAACTGTTTTATCTCAATATTTCTCTGTTCGTCAACCTCTCTCTGTTTATTCTCTATGCTCTCAATTTACCCCATACCTTGTCTTTTTCCTCTTTCCAGAGTTTATCCCACTCTTCCCACTTTTCTCTTACTTTTCTCACTTCCCCCCTTACGTCTTTACCCTGCCCATTCATATCCCTATTCATATCATCCAGTCTCTACATTGTTTCCTCTCTAAACCCTTTTATGAGAGCTTCTAGTTTCTCAAACATCCCCCGATCCCCCCTATCTCTTTCTGGGGTTTTTCGTTTAATCCTAACTTTCTTGTTATCCTTGTCCCTTTCTGAATCATCGTCCCCTTCCTCTCTTTTTCTTTTATCTTCCCCTTCACTGCTAATCGCGCTCACATTTTTTTGCCATTCATCCATACTCCTGTTTGAGCCCGCGCTACCTAGCTTGTTGAGGCGCTGTAAGTTTGAAGGTCTCCTGCGACCATGGCCCGAGCCTGATTCCCTTCTCTCTGCCGTTCCACCCCTGGTCAACGTCTCTAATGTCTCCTCGCGGCTGCTGTCAACTTCACCCTTCTCCCCACTACCCACACTCTCAACCTCGTCACATCTTGTTTCATCCGCTACCTGCGCTGTCCTCTGCGATCGTCTACGTCCAGTAGCTGTTGCCCTCTGGCGCCCGTTTGTGGGCTTCGTACCGTCGGCATCCTACCTTACCCAGTGCTCCGCGACGTTTCCCGCTCCTTACTCGCCTACCTCTTACACCCCTACCCGAAAACTATTTTTTTGACAACTAACCTCAAAAATTTTTTTAAGGAATTTCTCAGGATCTCAAAGGATTTCATAGGACATCAAATATTGCAAGGGATTTCAATGATTTGAAGGGATTTCCAAATATTTTTTTGCAGTTAATTTCAATTTATTTGGAATTCACCCTAAATTCTTAATAATTTATCGTGAATTCTTTTGAATTTTTTGGAATTCTATTGACATTTTTTTAAAATTTATTCGAATTCCTCTAAATTCACTCAATTCTACTCAAGTCAATGGATTTGTAAAAATTGTTCAATATTTTTCTTTAATTCTTTATTTTTCTAAACTAGTTTCAAGCGTACATAATTCATTTTTTTCATATTTTAGAATTATTTTTTATTCACCTGATTTTTTTTTAATTCACCATCAATTTTTATGAATTTCATCGAATTCTTCTCATCTCCTTCAAATTCTTGTAAATTCACTCCAATTTTACTGAAATCAATGGAAGTTTTTGGATTTTAAAAATGTTTTCCAATTCAGTTAAATTCTTTTGAACTTAACTTAAATCCTTGAATAGGCCACTTTTTTGAAGCAAATTAGGGTGGGACAGCCCTAAGGATAACAAATTGAAAATGAAAAATAGTTTTATTCCATTTATAAAAAATTCTATATTAAAAATGTTACAAGGTTAGAATTTTGGGCTTTAAATATTATTGTTCAGGGAAAAAGCAGGGAATTTTTAAATGAAGTTTTGTGGCCACCCTTTTATGATATATATTGTTTAATAGAGAGAAGCGGCAAAGCTATAGGAGCGAGGAGAGGACAAAATGAAATACTGTATTGGGATATAAAATCAAACTGACATATTGTGCTTCAGTCATTGTAACTGACAAAATCAACCTTTATAACTTGGGATGACGCTGTAAAATGTATAATCATTGCATTTAGATTTAAATTGAATTTTCGTTTACAATAATATAATTTTTATCTGCATAACGTTTAGTTTCATCAGCGATACCAAATTAAAGAATAAAAAATGTGCACTTCAAGTGAGTTTAAAAATATTCCATAATTTAGTGAATGGAAAATAAAATTCTTTATGTTCAACTTTAAAAGATTCTAAAATGAGAAAGTTCTCTATTTTATTCCTTCGGGTACAATTACTTTTCAGATGATTTGTTCATTGCCCTTTTTCGGATGGCAATATTTTCTGAAAATCGCCACGCCCTTGCGTGATTTATAGGATTTTTATTTTCACACTTCTTTTCAGTTTAAAGGAAAATTCTTTCTGTGCGGATATGGAATTATTTTTTTATCTCAATAATACTTTTTATATAATTTCGAAAACGTGTTACAATTTTTTCATTGTTGTTTTTAATTTTCATGAACAACGAGAAGGTTTTATTATAGTAATTTTACATTTTCATCATCTTTTATTCAGTTGCTTCGAAAAATGATAAAGATTTAATTATTATTGGATCCAAACAGGTATTCAAATTGAAAATCAATCACCTGTTAGTGTTTTTAGATGGAAATTGAAATTTTTATTAAAAAATCATTAGATTTTAAAAAACTTAAACATTCTTTGAATAATTTTAAGTTACGTTGGCGTTTTACATCGAAAATTGGTGTTTTCAACCCAAATAATTATAATATGAACTAGATTTAGAATCTTTTAAAATTTTTGGATTATGTTAGTGTTTTTCGTCGGCAATGAGTATTTTTAATTTTTTTAAATTATCAAAGAAGATTGACAATTCTGGAACAATTTTCGGTAATGTTCACATTTTTCACCGGATATCGGTTATTTTGAACAGAAACCATTAGATCTATAATTGAAGATTGACGATCTTAAATAATTGTTTGTTATGTTAATATTTTTCATCTAAAATTTCTATTGTTAATAAAAAATAATTAGATTTCAAAGAATATTTACAATATTTAAACGGTTGGAATGCTTATACATTAATATTATATACTAATTGTTCATAATATTGGATGGTAATTTTGGCTTTAGGGTCAGAATAAATAATACAATTAATTTTTAATTGAACCAAACGTACTAAAACTTTTGAAAGTTAATAATGAACGTACTGAAACGTTTGGTTCAATTAAAGATTAATTGAATTATTTATTCTGACCCTAAAGCCAAAATTACCATCCAATATTATAAACAATTATTTTCATCGAGGGTCAATATAATCTCCCCACTGAGTATTATATACTAATTCTGAAGTTAAGATATTTTAATTTGAAAATTGCGCGAGACAAAAAAAAACAATCACCATTAACAATGTTTTATTCTAGTATAAATAAATTACAATTAATTAAGTTTTAGTAATAAAAAGTATAACATTAATAAAAAAGTAATCAATTTGATAATACAAATATTTGTATAAGTACAACATAAAAGAGTGTACAGACTTCGGTAAAATTATTAATAATTGCTTATTAAAACCATTCAGATTCACTTAACAGTATCCTTAGCATATTTTATGATTCTTCAACATAACGATAAATTCTCACACCAAATAATATTAATTAAAGTAGGACATATTTAAGATGTGACTTTACAGATTATACTAAATTTAACTCGACATTTTTGACGTATGGTAAAATGTTTAAATGGGTTTGAATTATATTTTTTAGTTCTTAAATTCAAATTCTAAAGAAAAATTCTGTTTAAAAAATTTGATTTTAAAATAAGGTGCGCAGGCAGGCTTTTTAAATTTTAAATGTATAAAATATCACTTCTTATTGTTTCCATCTTTGTCAGAATAATATTTTTAAATTGTATCGAATTTAAATATACGAAGACCAAATGATTATATTTTCATTTTTGTAATTGAAAAAATCTGAATTGAATGAGCACCATTAAAAAATAACAATTACAAAATATACTTTTTTCATTTTTACATCATTTATCATTTTTTTTTCTGATTTTTATTTACGACAAAATCATTCCATTTTTTTTCTCATATCGCTAAACGATTACTATGGTCTCTAAAACGTTTAATAATGTCTGGTTTATATTTGTATAATTATTTATGGCAAATAATAATAATTATATTATTAATAAACCGAATCCGGGTGAAGAAACTTAACATATACATGTGCTTTTCGATATCAGGAAATGGGCCCGCAGAATGACCGAGATCCTGACGAAAAAAATACACATCTGCGCACATGTATTTTCTTATCAGGATCTAATAATTCAGATTGTCCCTAATCCTGGAATTCGTGTAGATATGCTAAATTTTTCAGGAGATGTATCGTTTTTTTATCAGGAGTTCTCGAAGATTGCGCTGTAGATATGCTAATCAAGACCTAATTATCTCGAGATTAAATTAAAATTTTTATTAATGAATAGCAAAGTTGAAATCGTATTTTCAGAACGAATCCAACGATATAAAAGAAATAATTTTTGACCAAAATGTAGATTGTATAGTTCCTTCGTCAGGGTGGCAGTAATAATAAAATAAGAACGAGTAAAAATTAATTAATAAAAAAAAATACTTTTCCAGGTATAGCTGGTATATTTTCTGTGGTCATATGAATACAGCAGACTCTAATTAATTTTCTTTCTTTAATATCGTCGTAAAATGTAATTGTCTGATCCAAGCGGAATCCGGAAATGGAACGTGTCGAATCGATCCTGCTGGTTACGGATATAATCGTGAGCAAGTAAAGTTTTACGACAGTCGATAAAATACACCTTTCACCTGGTACTCTCTAGAAGGGTAGAAGCGCATGTAAGAGAAAGGGAGGATTAATCTCATTTTTCATTGCTGTCACGTTAATACATTTTTGCCAACCATGTGTGCAAAGAAAGCATATTCCTAAAAAAGTTCCTACTTTTTACTCTCTTGATCAATGAGGGTAAAGGAAGCTGCCACATATTACGTGACGATATTTTTAGTGATTTTTGACTCACCCCTTCCCCTTGTGACAATTTGCGATATTTCGGTGAAACCACCCTCAAACTATCATGTTAAATTGAAGTTACCCCCCCCCCCCCCGAAGGTATTTTTAGATACAAAATACGAACGTAATTTTATATAAACGTCAATCGATCAATGAATAATGAGATAAGACTATTTGATAGTAGTCTGAGAATATTTTAAATTAAATTCTTTAGACAATTTTTTCGCTTGAGAACATTGATATAATTTAAATATTAACGTAGACGGCAGATTAACTTAACAGATTAGGGGCCATCCATAAACTAGTTTTCCAATTTTAGAAAGGGTTTTGTGCCTTTTATGGTGAAAAAAAGAATGTTTGCGAAAGATGGCCACTCTTTCCTCCATTTTTCAACATTTTTTATCAAACTATTCTTGATTAAAAGTTAATTTTTTTGGTTGAAAAGTCTATCATTATATTTAGGATTAGAATCAACTCGTTTAGTTAAAAATTCTACTATTTGGTTTAAGATTTAATTATTTTATTAAAAATGCAACAATTTGGTTAGAAAGTCATATTTTCTGGTAAAAAATTCAAGTACTTGGTTGAAAGTTAAACTACTTTGTTAAAAATTCACTTTTTTGGTTGAAGATCCATCTCTTTGCTTGAAAATTTAACTGTTTTGTTGGAGACCCGTTTTATTTTTGGCTGGAAATTAATTTTGTTAACTAAAAATTTACCTATTCCATTTTCGTTGAAAATTTATCTTATTCCAAATTTAACTATTAGGTTGAAAATTAATCTTTTTTAGTTGAAAACATTTTTTTTTAAGATGAAAAAACCTCTTTAGTTGGAATTTAAAATATTTTACTGTAACTACTGTTTTGTTTTTTGGTTGAAAATGAATTTTCTTCACCGAAATTGTAACTGTTCTATTTTTGGATAAAAATTGATCTTTTCTGGTTGAGAATTCGTCTTTTTTGGTAGAAAATTAATCTTTTCGGTTGAAAATTAATCTCTTTTTGTTGGAGATTCAACTAGTTTGTTGAAAATTCGTCTATTACATGTTTAATTGAAAATTCATTTTTTTGGTTGAGAAATCAACTATTTGGTTTAAAGTTGAACTACTATGGAAGATTTTTCTTTTTTTCGGTTAAAGATTGATCGTTTTAGTTGAAAATTCAACTACTTGTTCGTAAGTTAACTTTATTCTTAAAAATTCATAATTTTGTTTGACAATTAAACTAACTTGGTAAAAAATTAAAGTATTAGGTTAAAAATTAAATTATTTATTTGAAAAATTTATTTATTCTGTTAGAAATTCGTTTTTTTTTTTGGTAGAAAATGAATCTTTTTTGTCAAAAGAAAAACTTTTTGGTTGAAAATTCAACTATTTGATTGAATTTTGAACGCTTTTCTCGAAAATTCTTTTTCCTGGTTGACGATTCATAATTTTAGATGAAGTCAATCTTTTTGGTTGAAAATTTAACGATTTTGCTGAAAATTCGGTAGTTTTCTTTGGTTAAGAATTAATTTTCTTTATAGAAAATTTAACTATTCTATTTTTTTGATAATTGATATAAGTTAAATTAAAAATTGACCTTTTATAGTTGAAAATGCATATATTTTGTTAAAAAATAGTCTTTTTCAAATTAAAATCTTTTTTGGGTGAAATATTATCTGTTACATGTTTGGTTGAGAATTAATTTTTTTTAGTTGAAAAATTAACTAATTGGTTTAAAGTTCAACTACCTTGTGAAAAATTTATTTATTTTTGCGTTGCAGATTCATCACTTTTGATGAAAATTCAACTTATTGGTCATGAATTAAATTTCTTATTGGAAATTTAACTATTTTGTAGAAAATTCATCTTTTTGGCATGAAAACTAGTTTTTTTGGGATTGAAAATTCAACAATTCGGTAGAAAATTAAACTGTTTTATTGAAAAGGAATTTTTTGGTTGGAAATTCATATTTTTGATTGAAAATTCAACTATTTTGGTTAAAAATTGAACTATTTATTTGAAGATTCAACTATTCCATTTTTGATTTGGTTTGTATCCTTTTGAAAATTCGTCTATTCGGGTAAAGAAAATTCATCATTTTGGTTGAGGATTCTCCATTTTTAGATGAAATTAACTGGTTTAAAATTATTTTTTTTTATAGTTGAAACTTAGTTTTTTAAACCGAAAATTTATTGATTCCATTTTTGGTAGAAAATTTAGTTTGTTAGTTGAAAATTTATCTTCTTCATTAAAAATCAAGCTTGAAGCTTGTTCAAATTCAATTTTTTTGAAAGTTCGTCTACTAATATAATTGGTTAGAAAATTAATCTTCAAACTATTTGGTTGAACATTGATGTATTTTGTTGAAAATTTATCTTTTGGATTGAAAATTTATCTATCTTGGCTGAAAATGAACTTTATTCAAGAAAATTCAACTTTCTTCTAAAAAATCGTCATTTTCGCTTGTAAATTCAATTATTTCTTTGAAAATGGAACTACTAGATTTTTTTGTGTCGATAATGTTGGTTGATCTTTAATGTATCGACACGGATTAAAATTTTATTTCTTGATCAAAGAAGTGTCACGTGTCACATTTGTGACATTGGGCAACCCCCACCCCCTTTCAAAGTATCACGTAATATGTAGATTGCAGCATTTTTCTCAATTTTATGTCTAGTGTAAAAAATTGAATATCCAAAGGGAAAAGTATATTCATATTAGAGCTGTAAACTGTACTTTATGAAAATAAATAGTTTCTACTCACCAAGAATGTCTTTTTATTGTTACTCATTCTGCTATGATATGTATACATTTATATTTTCAGAAATAACAATTTTTCATTACTTAATTTCAGAAGAAACTCGAAATTTAAACTTTTAAACGTTAATTTTAATTCAATTTTTAGAGTTAGCATGAACGTATATTAGGCAGGAACGGAATTTTTTTTTTTCAAATTGCAAGGGGGTCCAAAAGTTGAAGTTTGGTACGCGGATTTCCCACCAAAATGTATAGACAAAAAAATATACATCTTATGTACGCGCATCCACAACAAAGCTCAAAATAACGAAAAATAGCGAATATCTTGTTATTTTGCTACAGAATAAATTTTTTTCTGGATGAAAAGGGTTCTGAAAATTAGTATTTACAACTATAATTCTCCTTCGTAAAACAATGTAGCATTCAAAATCAGGATATATCGTGAATTGTAATTTAAGTTGAAACAAGGAAAAAAATCATGATTTTACTTAATTAAATTATATTTGTCTTATTGGTAACGATTTTTTTGTAAATTGTTATTCAATTCAAATAATTTATTTAAAATCGTAATTTTCGTCTATTGAAGACTGCCTTTTTTACATATTTTAGTTTAATATTAATAAAAAATATTTCTGAATCAAGGTATATACGCAAATTGCAAGTAGTAGAAGAAATAATTGATAACAGTAACATCTACCGATTGGACGTCCAAGATACAATGATTCAGAAATATTTTTCAATGATAATAAACTAAAATATGTGCAAAAAGCAGTTCTAAATATTCAAAAGTCATGATTTTATATAACTTATTTAATGATAATTTATGATTTTTTAAATTTTGTTTATTGCTGTGTTGCTTTGGAGGATAATTATAAGTGTAAGTACTAACTTTTGGAACACTTTCCATTCATAAAAAATCATTACTAATAAGAAAAATATCTTTTCATCAAGTACAAACATGAGTTTTCTTTTTTTTTCAACTTTAATGACAATTTACGATATATATGGATTTTTTTATGCATTGTCGTTGCCGGATAATTATAGTTTTGAAAGCTAATTTCTAAAACCCTTTTTATCTATCAAAAAATTATAAAACCATAAACTACAACTTTTGGACCCCCTCCGAATTTGAGAGAAGAAAATATTTGTCTGCTCCTCCCTAACGTGTATTGTAAGTTGAGGTATATATTTTTAATAAAAAAATTATTTCTTATAATTAGTTTTGTTTCGAAATCGGTGCGAAAATCCGTGTTGGTAGAAAAGCAGGAAGCTGAGAAAGACAATCCATCCTCTTTGTGTAGGAAGTCCCTCGTTAGTGGATCAACTAAATAAACTTCCAAGGGACCGTCCGAATAATCCAATGGTACAATTTCCTTCTCAGGTGATTATTCTGCGACTACGATTTACAGATAGCAAATAGCATTTTCATTTCATGGAGAATTCTCAGCGAAGAGAGATGAATTTTCAACCAAGAAAGATGACTTTTCTTACGTAGAAGATGAATTTTTAATCCAAAAAGACGTACTTTCAATAAAACAGTTGAATTTGCGACCAAAAAAGTTGTCTAACAAAATAGTCAAATTTTCAACAAAGTAATTAAACTTTCAACAGAATAATTGAAGTTTTTACCAAAAACCTGAATCTTTAACTTGCAAAGATGAATATTGAACCCAGAAGATTTATTGGCTACCAAGAGACATATTTCAACAAAATACATGAATTTTTATTCAAATAGTTGAATTTTTATTTAAAAAAAGATACGTTTTCAAACAAAAATGGAACAAGTAAAGTTGCAGTTAAAAAACTAATTAAAACAAAAAATGATTTATCAACCAGTTGAATTCAACGATAAAATACGAATTTTTAAAAAAGTAGTTGAATCCTCAACCAAATCGATGATTTTTGAACAAACAAGCTTAATTTTTTAACCAAATAGACCAATTTTTAACAGAATAGTTAAGTTTTCAAGCTAATTATAGCTTCACGTAATATGCCCCACTGGGAGCAGCAGCCATTTATGAAAATGACACTGACTGCTAGTAGCACCGCGGTAAGTCACACCCATGACCAAGTATCATGACCGTGATTTGGGTAGCCACAGGGCACGAAGAAATCACAACGACAGGCCGGCGAAACTCTCGCGTGTCTTGAGGACACGGTGCCACACAAGGATGACAGACCTCTGCATCCATCTCGCAAGTACTTTTGCATGTTTTTCGAACGCGGGTATGGCTTTGTGGCTACGAACCAGTGATAGCTTCAAACTTCCGAGAGCACCGATCATAACGACAATTATTTTACCCGAATATTTTGGGAACAATAGCTGCAGCTCCATTCTGAAGTCTCGATATTTCTCTTCCTTTTCGTTTTCCTTGACTGTAATGTTGTAGTCGGCCGGAACCGAGAATTCGATCACGAATATGGTTCGTTTCTCGAAGTCCTGGAGAACTATGCCAGGCCTCGAGTGTGCAATGGAGACTGCTGTCCGAAAATCGCAGTTCCAGAAAATTTGACACTTCTTGTTTTGGACAATTCTCTCTATTTCCCTCGGAACGTTCGGCAGGTCACGGTCGCGGCCAATACCGTAATAGCAACAAAGATGGTAGTAAAGCACTCTCAGGGCTGCATTGTGTCTGTAGAGATACGCCGTTCCCGCGTGAGTGGGATACCTGGATAGTATGTATTCTAGGTATTCAGCGTGTGCATGACACGCTCTGCACTCAACACTGGGAACTTCCTGTCCTAATTAAGTCCGGATGATTTGAGGAAAGCCAAAGTTAGCCCCTTCCACAAGGGCTGATCTTCTTTCTACATTTCTGTAAAAGTTTCCATGCAATTTCTTGTCTTCTGTTAGCGACGATATAAGTTATACTCAGGATAAATCGGTTATAAAGAAATTTGAGATTTAGAAGTCTGCGCTCGCCTTGACGGCGTGGGATGTACAATTGCGGAACGGACGAATTAATATGCAAGCTCTTCTGCATATGCATGATCTTACGCGTAGTAATATCGAGGTGTGTGAGCTACGGCTTCGTCCATAGAACTACCCCCAACGGGTAGAGTTATAACCGGGACGGCAAGCTTGTTGGTCGCAGATACATTGTTCAAGGCCGACAGATTGGAAGACGAAATCTGTCCAAGGAGACCGTTGTATCTGCTTCGGAGAGATTTCTTCACTGATGTTATGTCCTGAATGTGGCTCTCGGGCACGCCTAAGTATGTATAGGTTTCTTCAGTGTCAAAGTGTCTGATAACACGTATATCCACAAGTTCAGGATCCTGGGAATGCAAGTAAGTCGCCCTAGCTTCAGATGAAGCTTGGCACACTTGTTTAATCCAAAGTATGTATTGATCTCTCTTGTATACTCCTCGACGACACTTAAAGTACTTTAAAGTTCGCTTGCACTAGAACCGCAGTTGTTCAGGTCATCCATATAAAAAACATAAGTGACCTTATGCTCGCAATGATTAGTGTCGCCGCAGAGGTACCCAGGAAAATTGCGTAGCACGAGAGATAGTGGCAGAAGTGTGATGTAAAGAAGGAGAGGGCTCATTGTGTAGTCCTGAAAGACGCCTCACTGGAAGGTGACGTTGTTCGTTTCCACACGATAATTTCCAGATGAGATAGTGAATCTAGTTTTTCAAAGAGAATTCATTTTCTCTATGCATCTCACTATGTGCGGATGAACCTTCAAGCTTTCTAACAGAAAGATGATAAGTCTATGAGTGGTTGAATGGAACGTTTTCCAGTAGTCAATCCAGGCCATTGACAGGACGCGCTGATGGGCTGCTGCGTCTTTGCAGACGCACATGTCAATTGGCAGCTTCCTTCGGCAGCCTGCTACACCTTTTTTCGAGCCACGTTGTTCATACATCTCTCTCCACACAGGCTCAATTCTTCGAACTATCCTGTTGTTTAAGACAGCTGTAAAGATCTTATACAGCGTGTTCAAACAAGTTATTGGTCTATTATTCTCTGGGTTGGGCAGGTCGTCTTTTTCAGTAAGAGTATAGTGCGTCCTAACATCAGCCACTGCCGAATAGGTGTTTCCGACTTTAAATATGAGAGGAATCTGCGGGCCAGATGTTGGTGTGTACAAGTAAACTTCTTCCACCAGAAGTTCTTGATATCATTTGGTCCTGCAACGGAAAAGTTCTTCGTCCCCCTGAGTGCTTTCTTCACCTCTTCGGCAGTGATTGATCGACATTCTTCCTGAGATGTTGTGAGGTTTTTTCAAAGCTTTGGCTTTGCTGGATTTTTTACAGAAATAGGAAGATTGCTGATAAGGCGCGATGGGTCAGCAAGAAGCTGTTAATTCATCCTGACTCACATATCCCTCTTCTGCATTCATCTCCTTGTGTCAGATAACACCAGTATTTTTTGAATAATGTGCTACTTGTTTGTTAGCAGCTTTGACTTGTTCAGCGTGTGATGGTAGATCCTCAGCTCGTCGACGAACCTTCGGATCCCTTCCATAAACGTGGTACCAGATGTTATGTAGTCGATCACACACTGAACAAGGGATGCATTCTGTCTTGCCTAGATAATCTTCTTGTTCAGTTGATGCAAGCGTTTTTTTGGTTTTTTGACCCATCGTCGGCTTTAGCCTTCGATTTGAATCAGCCAATGCTCTCGCCGCATTATAAACTGAACAATAGTTGATGGTACAGAGGTCGGACTCCTGCAAGATATCCTCACGAAGGGAGTTATCCATTTCAGCCAGAACTTGGGACTGAGGAGGAACCTGGATGTTAATGTTCCTCCTTGTTCTAAAATCACTATCATCTCTCAGGGAGTGCAGGCTTTTTGCGATTGGTCTCAATGTCGCTTCCTCCTCTTTGTCTGCAGCTCATGCTGCAGTTATCACGCCTCCGTTGCGTCCTGGGGTTATTCCTTCGGGACTATCCCTGGACAATCGTCCGCGATTGTTGAATAATTCTTGTAAACTTATTCAGCAGAAACCCTTGGTACAGGGACCCTCTATCCCCAATCCGAAGACGCGTTCGGTGGCTTTGCCATAGGCTCTCCGGTTGCTCCCAGTGGGACCCTGCGGTGGTTGTTTAACCTGTTTTTTATTATGAATAAATAAATAAATATATATATATATATATATATATATATATATATATATATATATATAGTTTTATAATGCAAATATAGGAACGACAGTTTTCAGAAATCGTTTTTTTTTAGTGTTTCGATAACGAGCTGAATTATACTGAAGATTAGACGCAATTGGACGTTGGGAAACTTGTGCAAGTTTTCTTATCAGATTAAAAAGTAATTACTGATGTTTAAAAAAATGTTTTCGAGGAGTTAAAACAAGAGATAAAAAATTATAGCAGTGCGAGTGCTCGTATAAATGTATATAACTGAGGAAAATATTGGTTCAAAGTTAAAGGTCTGAAAATCCATAATTTGAGTGTTTTTGGTGTAGCCTGGAACTAAATTACAAGTATGAAATGAAGCCAGTGTAAATTACCCATCATATTAGAATTTTTAAAGAAATGTGAAAATTAAACAACATTACTTACTTTTTAATCTGATGAGGAAACTTGTATAAGTTTTGAAACGTCAAATTATGTTTAATCTTTAGTATATTTAAACTCGTTATCACGACACAATAAAAAACCAATTGTCTGGAAGCTGTCGTTGACTCTTATCGCCTCGTTCATCTATATCATATTACCAGACGTTAATAATATGAAGGATTTAAAATGACACATATTCTGCAATAACTATACGTATTTCACAGTTTGACCAAGAACATTTATTATTATGTTTTACATTCATTCGAAGATCGCTTGCGAATTCTTCGGAATTGTCAGAATTGTTTTCCAAAATGCATTATTTTCCGAACGATTCTTAAAAATTAATTCCTGGTAAACCACTCTTTCACAGTGGAAAAAACTATTTTTGAAAAATCGTATTTTTATGATTTTTTTCCTTGAAACGGACGCTTATGCAATGTAAATATCTGATAAGAATAATCTTGACCTCTTAGTTATGTGAGATAACAAAATAGGCACTAGAATATTCATTAGTTACTATGTTAAATAAATGCTTCATCAATACATTAATTAATTTTCACTCTATTTGAAAAATATGAGTATAGATTCTACTCTCGTATTATCCTTAGCGGTTATCCTAAATTCGACTGGTGAATATAATAATATAATATATCTATAATTTTAAGAACATTTTTTTTAAAGCTACACCCAAAGCAAAAGGTGTGCGATTTAATCTACATTAGCTCCTAATTTCTATTTTCTTTTCAAGTTTATTTTAGATTGTCCGAATTTAATCTTAATTTATTTTGGGTATCCAGGATATGTGTTAAAAATTGAATTCGAAAAGTGCCCCTATTGATACGGCATTCGTTCCATATGTGCGCGCGCACATATCGTACATTCCTATAAGGGGTCATCCACAAATTAAGTGAAAAAATTACGTTTAGAAGGCTTTAATTTTCTGAGATTTCAAGTAAAAGTATTGCGAATTCATCAAAATAGATGAATTTTTAACCAAATAGTATAATTGGATTTCGTCTTCTAAAAAAATATAGCTGTTTCACCTAAATATCTAGGTGTTTTATCTAAATATCTGGCCATATTAGCAAAATTTTGCCATTTGGAAATTTTGCAGATAGAAAAATTCAGCTCAAACAGCTTAATATTCAGCTATTACAGCTATATTTTCTTAGAAGGCGAAATCCAGCTATACGTTTAGTTGGAACAGCTAACCATTTTTTTCATTAGGGAGATTAATGTTCTATCAAACAAGATTAATTTTCAACAAAATACAGGAATTTTCAACCAAAACTGGAATCAGTAAAAAACTAATTTTCAACCAAAAAACAAAAAGAAGTTTCCAGAAAACAGTTTAATTTCCGAACAAACAAGACCAACCTAACGAAAAATTCCAATTTTCAACAAAATATTTGAATTCCCGAACAAAATGGATTAATTTCTAACCAAGCAGTTGCATTTTTAACCAATGAAGATGAAACTTCTACCAAAATAGATGCATTTTCAAACCAAAAGGCGAATTATCAAGAAAATAGTTGAGTTTTCAACAGAAAAAGATTAATTCTCAACCAAAAATTTAATACTTGATATTTTGAAGAAAAGAATTAAATTCAATTGTATTAATTAATTAATTTTTAGTTGCACTTTTGACCAAAACAGAATAAATTTCTACCCAAATAAATAAATTTTTAATCCAAATATACGAATTTTCATCAAAAGAGTTGAATTGTGTAACAAAGAAAAGTTTTTTCGTCAAGAATGAAAAAAATGTCCAACCAAATTGTTGCATTTTCTGCAAAAATATTACAATTTTTAATTCAAAAATTAGTCAAAGTAGGCGCACAGCGCCTAAAAGTATGGGTTTTGTAGCCTATTAAGGCCATGTTATACATGAGTCACGTGACCTAAATTATCGATAATTTTGTTTGCAACAACTCACGTCCACACTGAATGAGATATCAAGTTGAAATTTTAGGGAAAGCCTCAGGATACAATAATGTACGTTTGTATACAACATTTGGAACGAAATTTAGAAAAAAAATTGTTTGAAGAAATTAAAACCGGAGCAATATCGGCATTTTTGGTGCAACAACTCATGTCCACACAAAATGAGATATCGAGTTGAAACTGTGGGGAAAGCATTAGAAAACTGTAATCTGCGTTTCTATACAACATTTGGCTCGAAATGTTTAAGAAAAAAATGTAATGCAAAAGGAAATTCACAAAAATACCGACCGTGCTGTAGAACTCTGTAACCAATTTCCAATGTTCCCAATGAAACATTTTTGAGGTTCTGGCTCACATGTCTTCAGAAAAATGATGCAAACATCGGTTGCAATAATTACACTTGATAATATTTGCTGGTTTGGTGCAAATAAACAAATTGATATTTGATATATCCATGGTGTCAGCACTGTTGATAATGCAGATCGCTTGATTGCCGGTCGATATTTTTTATTCCAATAACAACTTTTTTTTCTTCCCCAACTCTATGCTTTACCACACACTGTCCTTTTATATTTATTAATATTTTCCCAAATTTTTTCCGCTCTATTTTAACTTTTATTTTTAAATATGGGACAAAAATATCGATCTCAGGACTCAACTGAAACAGATTACTTTTGCACCAACCAGTTACATTTTTAACCAGAAGATATTAAATTTCTACTAAAAGATATGAATTTTTAAACCGAGAAAATGAATTTTTAACGAAAAGAAGAATAGTTAAATTTGCAGCTGAAAAAAATTGATAAAAAAAATTTCAACAAAATAAATAAATTTTTTCAACTAATAAAATAAATTTTGAACAAACTAGTTCGACTTTGAACCAAGCAGTTGAATTTTCAATCAACGAGAATAATTTTCTACAAGAACAAGGTACGAGTTTTCAACAAAATAGTTATATCCTCAACCAATTAGTTGAATTTTTAACCTAAAGTGATGTGTTCTGAACCAAAAATATAATAATAGACTTTTTAATCAGAAATAATTAATTATCAACCAAAAAAGGTGCATTTTCTTAATGGTAAAAAGAGGCGAGTAGCGGAAAGGGTATGAATTCTGTATTTAGATGCTTTACTTGCAACATAAATTCATCAATTTTAATTTTTCAACCATTTAACAAAATTGTTATTCACATTTACATTTCCCATGCGTGATATCACATTCTGCGATAGGCCTTTCCCCTTTTCCCCCTTCGTCAAAAATCCCCGGAAGAGAATACACAACGAAAATGAAATCCTGTTTCATGTTGCAGATTTGAGCTCGGAGTTCGAATCTTCACCTAATGTCGACCCTATTCCGGGTGCTCCTCATGGCGGACCTTCTCGTTATCCTGAAATGTCTCTTTCTCCTGCCAGATCCCATTCTTTGCGTTCTCCAGTCAGGTCTTCTTCTACTGCCGAGCCTTCTCTTCGTGGCAGGTCCAGGTCTCCTCCTGCCATTCGTTCTTCTTTCCCTATAACTGGACTTACAATTGAAGAACTTAGATCTGTTCGGCTTATTCCCAACACGAATCCGAACCGGCGATTCGAAATTCGAGGATACACTTTTCCTTGCGAGAAACCGATTTACATGCGCGGAAGATATAATTCCCGTGAGCCCATGCCAACCGAAAGACAAACTGTATTATCAACGTCCAATGGTGACGTTTTTGCAATAGTGGAGCATAAAAATAGAAATCTTCGTGGAGTATTTACAATAGGAAAGAGGGGCCAAAAACGGGCAAAAATAAACATGGACAGCGGTGAGGTTGAAGAGATGACCCTAGAAGAAATCAAGGAATCTCCCTTAAGCGACAAGTTTCCAATCATTAAGAATTTTCAAACAATAAGAGTGGGCGACTTTCGTTCAGAACATTAATTTAATTATTTTTAAATGTACAACTAAAATATAATATTCCAAAATCTATAACAGTCTATATATTTTTCTTACTTAGCGGCGTTAGCCCCGGGACACTTTTCAAACAAGTTTCTTATTTTAATTTTGAAAGTAGATCAGGGTAGCCAAAAAACATAATCTTCAAATTTCATTGTCTTTTCCCTAATTTTTTCATCACCAATTTTTGATTTTCGGTGACCTCTAGTATGCAAAAATCACTATTTTAATCTTTTAACATTTTTAACATATAATCTTTTATAAGCGAAATAAAACAATTTCAAATTTCAAATTTGTTTATTCTAACCAAAAAGATGACTATGTAATAAAATACCGTAGATTCCCGGATAGCACAAAAGTTTCCCTGAACATTCCTGGAACATTCCAATGGAAGTTTGGGAGAATTCCGAAAAATATTCCAGGAAGGTTCACGGAAGTAGGTCAATGCCCGCATATCCAAGAAGGTTCCCAAGGAAGGTTTCGGGAATTTTCGTGAAAAATGTTCGCGGACATTCCGCGAAAAATGTTCCAGGAAGTGTCCCGGAATGAGATAAATGACCGTGTATCAAGGAAGGTTCTCAAGGAAGGTTCCAGGAATGTTCGTGAAAAATGTTTGCATTATATAGATTCCATCAATTTAATTAATTCAATCTTTTCCAACTTTCCTTAGGAACCTTCTTGGATACGCGGACATTTACCTACTTCCAGGAACCTTCCTGGAACATTTTTCGGAATTCTCCCAAACCTTTCATTGGAATGTTCCAGGAATGTTCAGGGAAACTTTTTGCTATCCGGGCTCTAAATGAGCAACGATATTACACTGGGACCCCGATTTACCGAAACCCGATAAACCGTTACATTCGGTGAAGATGGGGTCCAAGGAGGCGAAAAAACTTGTCCGACTAGTGGGAAAAGTACTTACTTCGACCATTGTAACGTCATCTGTTGAGGAATCGACAACTTCGTCGTCTCTCGGTGGCCTCCTCAGTCGCATTTTCATCGCGAGTGTTGGACAAAGTCTTATGTGCGCCTTGTGGGAGACGGCGATTCGACTAGTGTGATTGCCGCTCTTGCTACGCTCGCGCGGCAAACTTCACACTCGTCTGGAATAGCCTACTTCTCTTACTCGATGCACAATATACTATTTAAAAACGATCGCAGGTAGTGTAGCAAGTCAGATTGCTCATATAAAGAAAATTTGTTTATGATACATCAATTTCGAACATCTTCGGAATGTAATTTTTCCAAATTTGTAGTTAAGGAGATTTTTTGGTTCCATGATGCCTTCACATCGAATCGGTTTTTATAATTTGAACAAAAAATTTTGTAAGACAGTCAAATTTTTTCCGTGAATATAATGCAAGAACATTCCATTGACATTCATTTTTAAATGTCTGTGGACTTAAAGATTACATCACATTTTCAAATCCTAGACATTTTTTTCGCATAATATACTTGTAACTCAAGTGATTTGTATATGTTGTAGGGAATTAGGAAAAATAGCGTTTTGGTTAAAAACTTAGAAAATTAGCCGAAAACGGGAGTTTAGGAAAACCTTTTCTCTAAATTTCTAGTTTATTCAGGATTTAAAAATACGTTCAGGTCATTTCTCTAAATTTATGGAGCATTTTGGGTATTTAAGAAAATCTCAAATTAAACATGGAATTAAGATTTCTTATTTTAAAATTCATTTAGGGTTCAAAATTAAAATACATTGAACTAGTATAATTCAACAGATTTCGAAGGAAATGATTTTCAATAGTTAGACAATTAATTTAATTGGTTAGATAAACAATTTTAATTACAACTTTTCAATTAATTTTATAAGCAATAATTTTTTTTTCTTGACAGTATACTTTGTTCCAAGACTTGTCCTTTTGTGTAAGGGCTTTACTTCAAATGAGTTTAAAGTTGATTACAATTATTTATCACAACTCTGATCCATTGAATACTGGACAAATTCAAGTATCAAACAAAAAAAAGACGTTTAAAAAAATCTTATTGGTGATTTTTAAGTTTCTGTCTAAACGTTTTTTTTATTCGAGAATAAAATGTTGACAGTTTTTATTGAACCTGCACTTTCTGGTAATTAAATAAAAATATATAAATTGTTTGTTGCAACAGGAAGAATTTTGGTGGCTACTTATACTTTCAAGAAGAAAAGATTGTTGCTTATAAAATGAATTAAACATAGTTAATAAAAATTGTTTATTCAATAAATTGTATTCATTGTCTAACGATTGAAAATCACTTTGTAACAAATCTTTCAAATTATACTTGATGTATTTGAATTTTAAGCTCTAAATTAAATAGAAAACAAAGTAAATACTAAATATATGCTTAAAATTTAGATTTTTGAAAATACCTCAAACGCTACAGGAATTTTGAGAAATGATTTGAAAGTGTTCTAAACTGAATAACTCAGGAATTTATATTACTGCCCAATTTGGGTTACTACCCAACACTATTAGGGACTCAATTGATAGCTGATGCTTATTCGAGGCAGATAATTTTAACAGAATAAGCTGGATAATTGCAATTTTCTACGGAAAATAAGAAAAATCTACAACCGAAACAAATTCTGAATATCGGTAACAGAACTCTGTGGAAAAGTAGAGCATGAGGTATATAAATATGTATGATTCATTTCGAGTCCATTGATCCATTGTAATTTAAAGATTGTAAAAATTTCATATGTTTCTTCACTTTGTTCAAACAATCGGAAGGTAATGTTTTTAAATTAGAGGCAAGCTGCGTCACGTTTAAAATTTCAAAATATGACCTTCTTATTGTTTTAATAGAGTTAAGAATGTTATAACATCGCATTATTTAATTACACTTACGGCCAGCCATTATTTATTCACAGCCTTATAAACAATATATTTTCATAAATCTCCACTCCCCTACAAGCCATGATTGTTAAGCTATCAAAAAATGTACTGTCACAATTATGAGCGGTTTTTTAAAAATATTTAACTCGCTGCTTATTGTCCAAAAGTTATTAATCTTACGTTAACCCTGAAAAATACTTATGAAGCTCAGTGGAGTAATGATGATAAAATAAATAAAGATAAAAAGACCAACCGAACTTTTTTTTTCAAGTTTATTTATTGAAAAAAATTAGTTAAAAGGCCTTCAATAAATAATGGCTTGTCGTATGATAAAATATAAGGATCGATATGCATAATTTGACCAAGAGGACCGGTTTAAGATAAGTTTTAAGGAAAATACCTCGAAATGAAAAGTCTGGAATGACAAAAAATAAGGTCTAAACGTTCAATAATTTCTTATAATAAAACAATGGATATATAAACGATTTTACGATTCAAAATCATAACGGCTTATTTGTTCTATGTTCAACCCATAGTAGAATCAAAGGAAAGTCAGCACATTTTTGTCAAAAAATTCATTATATTCGGTGGAATATGAACCCAAGAAAATGTTATTATTTACACATTTTTCGCAATATTTCCGAAATAGTGATCAAAAATATGTCAACCTAGCATCATGTATTAGATGCAGAAATTTCATATCTTTTACTACCGTACTTTAGGCAAAAAAATGTAATTTGTTTGATTACAAAAATTAAATTATTGATTCTTAAACTTGTGACAAAAAATGAATAATGTAAAATATTCGCTTTTTAAATTAATGATCACTCAGAACGAAATTAAAAAACAATATAACAAAAGTTTAAAAAATTACTTGGAAAAACTTTCACCATATATAGGTTGATTAAAAATAGTATAACAAATACTCAAATAAATACTAATATGAATCAAAAGTAAAATTTGAAAAAAACTTCTAATTAAAAATTTGCCAGAAATAATAAATACTGTGATGTTTGCGAAAACATGAAAACAATTTATTGGAAAAATTAATTTTTCCGTTCTTTTAATATTTTTTACCCTGAAACTAATCATTTTAAAACATTTTATAGCCGCTATAAACTAGTCTAAATTTTTTAATAATTTCAAATAAATAGATTCATACATAATAAAACGCTTCAAGTATTGTTTCAGTTGAAAATAATTCACGTTTTAACCTATTGCAAATTGAAAATTTTTAATTAAAGAAAGGAATTTTTTCAAGTATTTAGCAATAGTTGACTTTTTATTTGAAGTGAGCAATTAAAAACCAAATATCCAGGAATAAACAATTTGATACTAAATTTTTTCAAATAGAAAGCCTTGAATAATCAAAATTTGAAAGTTCTAATTTTAAACTTTGAAAGTTAGAATTTATAATTCTTTCATTTTATTGAATTATAAAGTTGCAAGTGAAATTTTTAAATTTTGATGTATAAATAGCAACGGAATAATTATCGATTTCAAACGACTCAAAAAAAAAAGATTTAACTTCCAATTTAAAAAGTGTTTAATTTTAAACAAGCAATTTACAAATGTTGAAGTTTTAATGTTTCTAGCTTAAAATTACTTCAAAATTATATAATTTTCAACATCTTTTTCGGGACGATTAGTCCATCCCCTTTTCCAACTCCCCAATTTTTTCGGTACGACTAGATACAGCCATCTCAAAACACTATGATTCTCCCTTATTTTTCTTTGAAACAATTTTTAGGATGTTTTAGACCCGGGCGGAAACTCTGATAGTTTCAGTCAGGGGTCTGTTCGTCCGTCCGTCCCACAGTGGGGTAAAAAAAGTTTTTCTGGACAAATTAGTCTAAAGCTTACAATTTTCATCCGATTTAAGAATACTTTTTTCAGAATTGAATTTTAGTAAATTTGAAAGAGGTCGTGAAGGCCGATTTTTTAAATTTGGTTTAAATCGATTTTTAATTTGAATACAAAATTGACATTGAAATTATTTTTTTTATAGACGATCCCAATTTTTTGCAACAACTTATATTCAAGTAAAACTTCATGAAATCGGTAGAAAAACTCTTTAAAAATATTATCCTTCAAGTTAAAACATTCACAAACTTTTATTTATATTAAAAAATTAATGAGTGAAAGTGTTTGCCAACGGCGATGCCACGCTGGAAACACCAGTTCTCGTAAGATCACTGAAGTTAAGCATTGTTGGGCGCGGTTAGTACTTGGATGGGTAACCGTTCAGGAATACCTGCGTGCTGTTGGCCCGTCGTGGGTGTGGTGGGCCCACATTGGTAGTAAATATCCACCTAGAAACACTACCCGAATCGGGTAGTGAGGCAATGAAATTTCGAGTTCGAACTGCTAATCAATGTATGTATGTATGAGTGAAAGTGTTACTTCACATGGAAAATACTTGGGGACTTTATTTTACAAGTTTTTTTCAGGATATACGTAAAAACAATACTCTGTTATTTCACGCTCTAAATACGTATATATAAACGAATATATGAAGACCAATGAAGACGCGAGAATGACAACTGGACCCCATGGGATTTACATGGGAGAAATCAGGTAAAAACGAAAAATCTACGTAGTTTTTTCAATTCGTATTTGAATCATTCTATCTCCGAGAACAATAATTTGCATGGGATTCTTTGAATATTTTAATAGTCAGAAACTAAAAATGTTAGAAAATCAGAAAAAGGCGGCCATCTAAATGGGCCCAAAAATACTATTTCTTGAAGTTATTATCAAAGGGTGACAAACAATTGTGAAAATTTTGAAAAACACAAAATTGCGCCTAATTTGAAACCCCCAAAAAATACTTTTTCTCACACTTTTGAACTTAATACTTTCAAACTTTGGGAAAAAGAACTGTTTGCCTTTAGAAATTACTTAATAATTTAAAAAATCTAACATTAAAAAATAGCTAGTTTTTACAGTTTTTAAAGAAATACTTTGAAACTTCGTAAAAACAAACTGTTTGGCTTCAGAAACTATTTGATAATTTTACCAATCCAAACACACACGAACAAATTCAGCCAGTGAGAGTAAACAAACAAAATAAATATATTTCTCCATTTACTCGGAAGACTGAAGATAAGAGTATGATCTTTTTCCTTGAAACTGACATTAATGATATCCAAATATCTGAGAGAAATAGTATTGACTCCAAGAATATGTGAGATAACGACTATAACATGTACGTATAATATAATGAAATCAGTACTAGACTATTCATCAGTTTCCTTGTTAATTAAATTCTTCATTAATACATTCATTAATTTTTCCTCTAATTAGAAAATATGAGGATTGTTTCTACTCTCGTATTACCCCTGGCAGTTATCTTCAATTATATTGGTGAATATAATAATATATCTATAATTTCAAGTACATCTATCTAATCTATCTACATTCAATCCTAATTGCTATTATCTATTAAACTTTATTCGAGTTTGCCCGAAATGAGTACAAACTTAATCTGTATTTATTCCTGGGGAATTCAGAATATGTGTTAAAAATGGAATTTGAAAAGTGTCCTTACTGATACGGAACTTTTAGCATATGTGCGCGTGCACATATGGTACACTCTTATATCGAGTCATCCACAAATTACGCAAGATGATTTGAGGGGGAAGAGGTTGAACAAAATCTCACATTTTCCTATGATGTGCAGAAACCGTGCAGAAATTTCGCTGTGGCCCCGACCGGGCCCAGGCTCGTTCATATTGGGCCCTGATGTGGAAATCGAGTCAGGGCCAGGCTCATCATGAAACACGTAGCCACAGTGGAGCCATGTCTATGGGCCGATCAAACGCCAGATCTGCCCCCGGTCTGGCCCCTATTAATTATCCGAGTCTAGCCAAATTATTGACTTTTTTATTAGGAATTAAAATCCTCAAAAATAATTATAACACAACCCAAGTGCGAAGTTAGATATGGCCCAGCACTGGCCCAGTATCGGCATAAATATTGCCGAAGATCGGCTGACAATATCGTACCGTTGCTGGAATGATAAATCCGGTATGCACTTGGCGGCCAATTCTGGCTAGTAACGACATGACAAAAAAGCTATTTAAAAAATAAATATTGATTGATTGCGAGTATTTTGACTTTGAATATTAATGGTCCGGTGTAGAGCGAATACATATATTACATTTTTAAATATTATATTACAAATAAAATTTCTAACACTACGGGGTATCGAACCTACATCTATACCTGAATCTATCACCTAGCAGTCGAGAGTCTTGACCATTGCGCTAAACCTACGAGTTGAATCCCGATAAAAAACGCATCCTCATAAGCTACAGCTCAAAAAAGTTAAAACACCAAATTTTAAACTCTCTTTTTTTTTAATTAAATATTTATTATTATATGACGTTATGTAAATGTAAAATATACGAACTGTTCACAGGAATATCAATGAAGTAATTTTTAAATAAATAATTTAAATCGATTACAATTTTTCTTCGTGTTATATTTCGTTTTTTCGCATTTTAGACTACTTTACAACTTTCTACAATGACAGGAAATGTAATGTTTTGTGAGCATTTAAAATTTTTAATGACGGGACTTAGAAATTTGATCGTGAACTTTGACAATTTTTTAATAACAAATTTTCATGTAAGGTTTGGTTTTAAGGTGTTTTAGACCATTTTACAACGTTTAAGATTCACATAGAATGTAATTTTTTCTGAACATTTAAAATTTTAATGACGGAACTTAGAAATTTGATCGTGAACTTTGACAATTTTTTGATAACAAATTTTTTCAAGCTTTCTTGTAAGGTTTGGTTTTAAGGTGTTTTAGAACATTTTACAACGTTTAAGATTGACATAAAATGTAATTTTTTCTGAACATTTAAAATTTTAATGACGGAACTTAGAAATTTGATCGTGAACTTTGACCATTTTTTAATAACAATTTTTTTCAAAATTTCGTGTAAGGTTTGGTTTTAAGGTGTTTTAGACCATTTTACAACGTTTAAGATTGACATAAAATGTAATTTTTTCTGATAATTTAAAATTTTAATGACGGAACTTAGAAATTTGATCGTGAACTTTGACAATTTTTTAATAACAAATGTTTTCAAAGTTTCGTGTAAGGTTTGGTTTTAAGGTGTTTTAGACCATTTTACAACGTTTAAGATTCACATAAACTGTAATTTTTTCTGAACATTTAAAATTTTAATGACGAAACTTAGAAATTTGATCGTGAACTTTGACCATTTTTTAAGAACAAATTTTTTCAAACTTTCGTGTAAGGATTGGTTTTAAGGTGTTTTAGACCATTTTACAACGTTTAAGATTCACATAAAATGTAATTTTTTGTGAATATTTAAAATTTTAATGACGGAATTTAGAAATTGAAAATGGTTACTTTGACCTTTGCTTCCGATTACCGTCGCAGTCTTTTGCATTCCAGAAGACGGTGCTCATGTGGGACAGCAGTTCCTCTTCGGTTGCATTGAATTTATCTCGAACGGAATTTTGCTGATAGCACGATGTTTTCGAACTCGCGGTTAGCTTCTTAATTTTGGCATTTATTATTAATGTCTTAAGAATATATTATACGGTCGAACACTCTCAGCACATTTGCAACACAACAGCACGAAGGAAAACAAAAATTAAGGTTATGTTTGTGGTTATATTACATCTGGCGCATATAGCTTGAGATGGCGCTGCAGAGCGGTTATATGACGTCACAGTACATAGCCCGGTTTGGTACGAGTCAGGGCCACTGAATTCTTCCTATCGGGACCAGATATAGTACACATCGGATCAGGCCCTAGTCGGTAATCGGTAATATATATGGCGATTTCTGCACGGGTAAGCATTAGTGACTCGTCCAGAATGAGTCCCAGGTCGCGAACCCGCGTCAACCTCTGCAATACTTCCCCGTCCAGTAAATAATGTTGTTTAGCTGTTAATCTTTTTCGTGAGCATGATATTACTAGGCATTTTTCAACATTAAGCAACATTCCGTTCAGCGAACACCATTCTTGCAACCTACCAATATCACTCTGAGAGAAGAAACAGACAAAATTTGAATTCAGTACAGATATCGTTAACATATAGGACGGACATGAGGGGACCCAGGATCGAGCTCTGTGGCACTCCCGAGGTTGCTCACGAGATATTTTACAAAGATAGCAGAAACAATTTTTACAAATAAAATTTATGTAGGTATTGTAATAAATTCAATTTAGCAGGTTTTAATTTCTAAGATTCCAAGTAAAAGTTTTGCATTTTTAACAAAATAGATGGATTTTTTAACCAAATAGTATAGCTGAATTTCGTCTTCTAAGAAAATCTAGCTGTGTTACCTAAGTATTTAAGTTTTAACCAAATAATTGAATTTTCGAACTAAAAAGATGAATTTTCCACCAAATGGTCAAATTTTTAAACAAAAAAGATTAAAATATTAATGTAGTGAAGGCCTTTTCCGGTTTTTTATGTATTTATTTAAATATTGCCGACATGTTTCGACTCGGATCCGAGTCCTTGTCAAGGCGTAGATCTGTAGAGGATACAATATATCGTAAAAAAATGTTGTTAAAAAAGTTTTGACTCCAGTTTTTTACTAACCACTTGAAAAGGACTCAGATCCGAGTCAAACATGTTGGCAATATTTAAATGAAAACATCACAACCGGTAAAGGCCTTCACTACATTAATATTCTAAGATACTGGAAAAAAATTAAGACATCTATACAGGGTGACTAAATAGTCCCGGGACGGTTGGATATTTCCTCTGGTAAAATATTTTTCAAAAAAGTGAAGGTCATTCCTGAAGTAAATTTCAACGAGGAATTCAATGGTGACCTTCATTTTGACCTTCATAGCTTTTTGAAGGTCAACTTTGTTTTTTTAATGGAAACCCCCTTTTTTCACATCTGCAATCGATAGAGCGGAAAATTCTACGTTCAGATACGTACCCAAGTCATACGTCAATTGTAACGTTCAAGGTCAATTAGAGGTTATTTGAAATAAACAAAGTTTTCCAAGAGATCAGTGCAATTCCTGAAGTAAATTTCAACGGGGAATTCAATGTTGACCTTTATTTTGACCTTTAAGTTGACCTTCATGGCTTTTTGAAGGTCAACTTTGTTTTTTTTTAAAATAGAAACCCCCTTTTTTACATCTGCAATCGATAGAGCGGAAAATTCTACGTTCAGATACGTACGCAAGTCATAGGTCAATTGTAACGTTCAAGGTCAATTAGAGGTTATTTGAACTAAACAAAGTTTTTCAAGAGGTCAGTGCAATTCCTGAAGTATTTTTCAACGGGGAATTCAATGGTGACCTTCATTTTGACCTTTAAGTTGACCTTCATGGCTTTTTGAAGGTCAAATTTGTTTGTTTTTTTAAAATGGAAACTCCCTTTTTTCACATCTGCAATCGATAGAGCGAAAAATACTACGTTCAAGTACGTACCCAAGTCATAGGTCATTGTAACGTTCAAGGTCAATTAGAGGTTATTTGAAATAAACAAAGTTTTCCAAGAGATCAGTGCAATTCCTGAAGTACATTTCAACGGGGAATTCAATGGTGACCTTTATTTTGACCTTTAAGTTGACCTTCATGGCTTTTTGAAGGTCACCTTTGTTTTTTTAAATGGAAACCCCCATTTTTTACATCTGCAATCGATAGAGCGGAAAATTCTACGTT